>JAOXYL010000059.1:14597073-14608246 GCA_028564955.1 Terapon puta
CACTGTCCCCGACCTCCATGCGATGCTGCAGAGGCGTGTCAGCCAAGACAGCCCCACAACATCCAGAGACTTGAGGTGATCAAATTCATATAAAATAAATCAACTGTAATTTAATTGCAGCTAACTGAAATGTACCATGAATCTAAAAGTGCTATTATTATATTATATATAGTTGTTTATGCACAATGCAGCTGATGCTTTGGTTTAAAAAAAAAGAAGAGGTGTAATTTTATTTTGAAATAATTCAGAATTAGCCTATGCATCTCTATGTTGACCATTTTTGTCAGTCATCAGACTTTACCTTAATCTGGTTACTGTATTGTTTTATACTTTTGGGTTGTAGATACTTTTTCTAAAATTAAACACAGATGTATCTGTCTCATATCATGTATTTCAAAGAAGAAATAGAGCACAATCAGAAATAAAAAACATGAGTTTAGTCCAATAAACGATAGACAAAAATGGGCTAAAGCAAACAAAAATTAAAATACAGATTACCTTTCTTCCTCACTGCAGCATTTGTCCAGCTTTGCCTCTGAAAACTGTCGGCCATGGTTATACAGATTCCAAATCTTTCACACAAGTCCAAATCATGACAGCAACTCTGCCCTCTCTGCTCAACTCTCACTCTGGCTTATGAGAAGTGATTTTGGAGCTATTTATAGTCTTTTACTTTTCAATCCTCTTTCGGTATCATTCTTTTGTTGGCAGCTTTCCAACACCCCGGCAGTCAGCACTCTAGTTTGACAATGCGTTATCAGTACGTTACCAGGAAGAACATGTTACTGGGTCATAGGTGTGGCCCATCTTTTGAGAGAATTGGAGCGGTGAAGGTTTACTGACACTACTAAACATCTACAGAGACAACAGCCACTCTTTGAAGCTGTACATGCTTAAAACTTAATACAAGCATGCTCACAATGACTGTACACCATCTTACTTACCAGGTTATCAACCCCCAGAAGGCGAAGCTCGGTGGAAAAAAATCAGGGACTGTTACAGAAGTAATCCGAAAGGAAATATAAGTTTTCTAATTCTTGCACATAGCTAACGTAATCCCAAACCATCTATCTTTACCTGAACATATTAAATGAAGTACAGAGTAGAGGCAGAAAAGGTTGACACTCTTGGGTTGGTAATTCGTACATTTCTATATTACAACTGTATAACTAGGCAGCTTCAAGTTTTTTAGGTTTTTAGGTTAACCCCTTAAAGCCTGCCTAAAAATTTTGTTTGTTAAACCATTTAACAAAATCCCCCCCCAAAAAATTGCCATGTCATTTTGTTTATATATTTTTCTTTTCACATTTGATACATTGGGCGTTCGTGGCAACTTTTTTGCTCACAACAATGTTCATTTTAGAAATAAAACTACTTTTGCCCATTACATTTTGAAAATATAGAAAATTTTAGGCAATTTTTCTCTTTGTTTTAGCAAATATGAGATATTAGGCGTTAATGACTATATGGGTTACCTATATTGTTTGGGTTTTTTTTATGTTTTTGTAATGTTATGTCATGTTCGACAATTTAAAAAAAATAGATATTTGAAAATGTAAGCTTGTCTTTCTACCTTGAATATTATTTCTTTTTTTCGATGTCCAGGTTGGAGTGACTTTATTCATCACATTGATATGTTGGTAGTGTGACAATGATTAGTCACCTGGATTCCTGCATCTCTTCTTTCCTAACAGTAAGAACCTCATTTTCACAATGTTAATGTCGAATAAACTCATCTCAACAACATCACACAATAAAATGAATATTAATACAGTGTCTGTTGAAAAAACACACCACCTGAGGCTGGACTGAAAAATCTACTTCTGGTGGATCATCGTGAAGTCATAAAACAAATTACCCATCAGTCTCTACTCTGTGTTTAGGGATGTCTGGCAAATGTTAGCATGCCGACAAGCTAAACTCAGAAACCGAACATTGGATCAGCATGTTTGCATCCTTGTATTAGCATTTATTCCCATGTACCTGGATACAGCCTCACAGAACTGATGTCATGTATGTAGACTTGTTTTAAAGTAATTCTTGTTCACCTCCTGTCACAGCCTCTTATCAAACCATCATTTACTGTCAGTGCTAGATAAAGGAATGTGGCTGATCATGTTTCGGACATACAGTACTTCCCGTGATTCTGCATGTGGAAATCACCTTGTTTTTTTTCCTCTGTGAGCATCTGTAGTTGATACTGTCTGTTGTGATGACAGCTGTCTTTTGGTCACAGTCTATAGGAATTTCCAAGTTTGACATCAGTCAACATGATGTTCGAGTAGACTGAGCGCTTTAGTTATACAGCCATTTACAGACACAGTGACTCAGTTAAATACAAGTTAGTGTTGGATTTAAAAGAAGTCTGAATACAGTCACTGAGAACCAAGTACTGTCCTTAGATACAGTACTGAGGTACTTTTACTTTACTCAAGTGTCTGAACATTATGCCACTTTATATGTCAATACCACAACATTTCACAACATACAACATTAGCTAGTAGTTATCAAAGTGCAAAACAAAGGGCAAATGGGACTTTTTCTATCTGTGAAGTCCAATCAAATGAGAGATGAATATGTGTTTGCTGTTGGGTTACCGCAGTATGTGTGTATCTGCCTGTCTATCTAGAGGAAAAGACAACTAGAACAGGTATGAAAGCATTGTTCTTTAGTGACGTCTATGTTGATGTGCTTAAAGCTGCTGTTTGACATATCCTTCTAGAGGAGGAAGAAAATCTGACAGTAAAAATGGATCCAATAACACAAACAGTGCATCAGTCTAATTAGACAGCCAGAGCTTTTGTCTGTTTCCGTCTGGCAACACAATCAGTGTTATGTACGTGTTACGTATGTGAGTTTGTCAATCGCTAAGCAATTTGTTGTTTAATGAAAAAAAAAAAAACCTGAGTCATGTGACAATGAGAGCAACACTGAGGGGTAGAAAACACGTTTATCTACGTTTCGATACATAAATGAATTATGTAGGTTGGAAATTGTTGGGCTAACAAGAGTTTGTTCGTTTGTTTAATCGCTAAGAAATAATATACCACACCACTCCCCATTAGACCACACTTTCGATGTATAAATTGTCTGGGTTTTCTCAGCAGTGGGACTAGTTACACAGAGAGAAAATGGGGTGTGGAAAAAATGAAGAAGAGGAAGCCAGACGAATTATAATATATGTCTTTGGGTTACGGTTAGCAGCACATAATTATGATTCAGAAGCATTTTTTTCAATATCAAGGCCTTAATGCAAAATATATTATACAATGATATAAAGCATAAATTTCTTTTTTTTCTGTAAAAATAAAAATACCACATTTAAAGTAATAGTCCTGCATTTAAATATAGAGAGATGTACATAGGTATTTACAACAAAATCTGACATAGTATTATCAAGTGAACATACTAATTATGCAGAGTGGATCCTTGTCAGTATTATATTCTTACATTATTGGATATTTATGATTGATTAATTATATGTTAAGCATAAATGTATAAGCAGTCATTTTGAATGCTGTATAGTGAGGATAATTTTAACAGCTTCTTTCTCTTGGGTTTATAATGTTTTGAGAAAAAAATATCTAAAGTAACTTAAACATTGTACTTAAACAAGTTTAGGTTTTCTATTATAAAGACTTTGACTCAGTATGTTGATGGAAAACAATAATAACAATTGAAAAAGTAGTAGAAATATTACATTGTGAAGCTGTGCATGCTTGTGCAGGACTTTACAGAGTCCAAAAGATACTGTATGTGTTAATGTAACATGTTGGGTCAGGTGTTGTAAAAAATTTTTAAAAAAGTTGAGCGGGATGTGAAAATCTAAAGATTCAGAGTAAAGTAGCAGAAACAGAAACAAAGTGAAGTATGAAAATGCTGCTCTGGACAAGGCAGAGTGGACGCTTTGATCCAGTAGATGGCGGTGTTTATTTTTTTACACCGGTTTGCAAAGCGTCATTAAAACCAAAGAAGAAGAAGAAGAACGCGTTCACTTCCGTGTAAATTTTATGAATGACTCCAACTTCACCGTTTAGCTTCTGCTAACTGGTAGCATCTCAGCAGAGTGGGTGAAGTGACAGCTGCTGCTGCAAACGAGCCAGTCCAGATGGATTACACGGCAACTCAGAGTGGGTTCAGACAGCGTAAGTTACGTACGTGAGTTTGTCAAATCAGTCTTTAATCTCTCCGGCTGCTTAAATACACTTTGTGCTTGGCTAATTAGCTTCTCTGCATCTGAGCCGCTGAGGCTAACACCCGGCGTCACCCTAACCCTAAAAACACACAGGGCTAAATTTAGATAAGTACACTGGCTTCTTGTTGAAACTTTTGAGGACAACACTTGGTGATTTAGTAGTCGATATTTTGATTGTAGACCATTAATAAACATCCGCTATGTGAAGAAAGCTAACTAGCTCATTTACTCACGCTAGGCTGGCTAACTATAGTTATCTAATCTTTCTATGCAGACTGTCAGATATTTACTCTGTTTACAGGCTGATGCAGGAAACCGGTGTTGCAAAAATAAGTCAATACAAGTGTTTGTTGCTTTATACATTCATGTCAATTTGACTAAATTTAAATCTGAATTACTTTGCTGGGGGCGTTTTGTATTTTTGTTTGTCAGTCCTGTGATTTCGGATCAGATCCATGATGTCTGAGATCTGTAGGGGTTGGTTATAAGGTTAAAGTCAATTAATGTAATTAAAATGTTATCTTAAGTGCCCAAATTAACTAACATATTTAGGATGCGATTATATAATTTAAGGAATTAACATGCCTTTTACACGCCTCAGTATGCTTATTTATAGATTAAAGAAAAGGAAGAAGGAAAGAAGACATGTTTAAATGTGTTGTTTTGTCTACAACCCAAAGATATCTAGTTTACTGTTGTTGAGGACTCAAGAAACCAGAAAATGTTCACATCAGAGAAGCTGAATGAAAAGACTAAGACTTTTTCTTAAAAGAAGAAGTTAGAAACAATCCATTATTTATGTGGTAAATAGTTATCAATCAGTTTAATAGACGACAGCTAATTGATTTATCAACTAATCTTTGCAGCTGTGGTGTTTACGGGTGGCGTGAGTATCGAGTATCTCTACGTGTCTGTTTTTGGACCACGCACACTGTTGGGTTTATCTCATATCCATCACACTTGTCTGCGTCATGGAGGACGGGGAATTGAGCTCCAAACTAGAACTGTTTGTAACTCTTCAGGATGATATAATCTGCCCTTGTGATGAGGGTGTGATAAGTTTAGTGCTCCTTCAGGGGAACAGAGTTAAAGAGCTCTTTCTTCTGCGCAGGCACGGACAGAAATGTTTAATTTGTGTACAGACTTTATTTGAATACATGTGTGTTGTCACATCTCTGAGAACTTATATTTAAGTGTGGTTAATGCATGTGAAGAGATACCGCTTATTGACGTTTGAAAAAATCCAAAAATGTAAATCTCTCTCTGAGTTACTGAGTAATGGATTGTAGCAGTGTTTTTTCTTTATCCAGGGAGTTTGGCCAGCATTGAGCCCATACTGACACTGAGTATCATATCAGCGCACTCCTGGTCCGTCACTCTAAAAATGAGCTCAGTAAAGTCTTAAAACAGACAAAATCAGTGAAAGGAATTGTTCTGACAGGTCTCTTCATACAGACTGATGCATGCTGGTTTCTCACTTCCTGTAATTACGGCTCCCTCGCATTTGCTCTGTTTTCTAATTTTGCTAAATTCTTGCATGCCCTAAAATTTCTAAGTGATTTTGAGAGGTACGAATCCATTCCTTTTTTGTGTGACGTGTCTCTTTTTCTAACTACTTTTGCTTCATCCAGAGCCTAACATGCGTCTAAGGAACAGCTCCATGGACGGTTCAGAGAGCAACCAGCTGTTTGAGGATACGAGTGGAGCTGCGCCCGGACCACAGATGGGATACAGGTGAGACCCTGCCAGCGTGGCTGAAGTCAGGCTGGATGGTAAATGGCTCATACAAAACTGGCAGCAGCTCAGTGTGAAGCACAGTTTAACACCCAATGTTGATCCTGTTGTAGATTTTTTTTTTTTTGTATTTATAGACACAGCAATGATCTTACTAAGCTTTCTTAATTTACTTTTTGTTACTTTGCATCATCCCCGAACAATAGATCTGTGTTTTTTATATGTTGTTTTATGTTTTATATGTTTTTTAGCTGGCACATTTAATATTTTAAATGTCTTCTGTGTTGACGTCTTTTCTTTTGTTTCATCTTGGCAGAAACCAGCAGGCCGGGCCTCAAGCTGCAGGATTTCCTAGCCAGTCCATCCTGTCAGACCCCATGTCTAATCTGGCCATGGCATATGGCAGCTCACTGGCATCGCAAGGAAGGGAAATGGTGGACAAGAATGTAAGACTTTCTGACAGATATTTCCTTTTGAGTGATTCTGCTTCATCTAGCCTTAAGTTAACATATTCCATCATGCATGTGTTTATCTGTACTCCTGTATGTTTCAGCTGGACAGGTTCATCCCAATTTCCAAACTGAAATACTACTTTGCCGTGGACACCGTGTACGTTGGGAAGAAGCTGGGTCTTCTAGTTTTCCCATACATGCACGAGGTAAATCTACTCGCTCTTACTAAATGTGTTTCTTTGCACAGGCATAGGTAATCCTGTGCTCTTACATGTAGATTTTTCCCAGCAGGCCTTCTCTTTACATGCTCCAGGTTGAGGCAAAAAGCCTGCTGAGAAGTCGATTGTACATCTACATTTCTCCTATGTCTTGAATATTTACACTTGAAAAAGATGTTTAGAGTTATCAACGAGGAATCTATTTTGAAATTTGAAACCTAGTCTGCGTGTGTGTGTTGTAGAACTGGGAGGTGAGCTACCAGCAGGACACTCCTGTGGCTCCACGCTTTGATGTGAACGCTCCCGATCTCTACATTCCCGCCATGGGCTTCATCACGTACGTCCTGGTGGCTGGACTGGCCCTCGGCACACAGAACAGGTACACATACAGCCACGTTATAAACTTACTTACTGAAAAGATAAATGGTCGGATGCATTTCTAATAATAGATTATGATACACAGTGTATAAATCTATAGATTATATAATCTCGCACACCCTTCAGGTTTTCTCCGGAGCTTCTCGGGGTTCAGGCCAGCTCTGCGTTTGTGTGGCTGATCATGGAGGTCCTGGCGGTCCTGCTGTCGCTCTACCTTGTGACCGTAAACACCGACCTCACCACTATCGACCTGCTGGCCTTCTCCGGCTACAAATATGTTGGGTGTGTGCAGCATTTTTCTGTATTTGCGTTTAACATTTTAATCACCATCTCCCTGTAACATTTGTATTTCTTAATTTAGCTTGCTTTTATCTTTCTGTAATGACAAATTTTCCCTGGAATGGCACTGAGCACAAAATATCTCTAAATGTCTTGACAACACAAAGGCTCTGAAGATTTTGTATCTAACCTGTGACTTTGCGTTTGTCTTCTGTCTGTTTCTTTAGGATGATCATAGGGGTGGTGTCAGGCTTGTTGTTTGGGAAGCCAGCATATTATCTCTCTCTACTGTGGTGCTGTGCTGCCATCTTTGTTTTTATGGTGAGTAGCAGCATCTACGAGCTGTTGAGTTTTAATTATCGATATCGTCACACAGATGTCAGATGCTCGGTATAGACTCATGGTCATGTTAGCTTAGACAGATCCATTTTCACCATTTAGAACGGCTGCAACTTGTTGATGAACAAAATTTAATGTGATGTAAATACATATGGGACACATGCACTCCCTTCCCTTTTCCACATTTGTTTGTGCACTTTAAGATAAGAGGAGTGGCAGGTAGTTTGTGGAAATAACATTCACTTGGACTAAACCAGTAAATTTAGTACGCCCAGTAAGATTTCACCTGATCTCCTCAGAAGCTCTCGCTCAGCCTCAGCACTTGCAGCCAGTTTCACGGTTATAATATTAGATCCTTTAACACTACTTCTTATTATGTGCTATATTTATGCTGCAATAGTTTTTCCTTTTTGGCGTCCTGGACATTTTCCCTTCGATCTCACTGTGACACTCTCTAATACTTTAGTTGTTGTTCTGCAGACACATCATGTGACACTATTACTGACAAATGCATAAAACCTTTCTCTGTACCTGCACATAGGTCATGTACATAAGACTGAATATATGAACACATACACAAGACACACTGCAAGTGCATGACTCTTTTTTTTTTTTTCTCACACATCTTATTATTTGATTCTTCTCGTATACTTTTGACCTCCAGCCCCACACATGCATTATACATTCAGTGACCCAGTGGATTATTAGGTACACCTGCACCATATAATGCAATACAATACAACAGCTCTGCCATAAATCCTCTCTTTATGAAGCTTAGAATTGGAACATTGTCGGAAATTCAATTCAATTTTTATTTCTGAGGTGGTGTTTTACTCAATTGCTTTTTATTGAAAGGTGTTTCAGATTTTTTGGTCCTTTCCATTATATGACGAGGAGAGATGAAATGCAGTTCATTACCACATCACTACATTAAACACAGCCTAAATGCCAAAACATTAATCAGTAAGCGCATTTCCAACAAAGTCACAGAAATGTAGGCATTATGTGCTTCATAAAGAGAGTAAAACCTCACTTACTTGCTTTGTTTTGCTGTCATCTTTCCTTTTTATTTACAGTGGTCCCTCGCTATATCGCGGTTCACCTTTCGCAGCTTCGCTATTTCGCAGATTTTTTAGTGCAATTTCTTTTTTATACAGCGCATTGTGTTCAGCGTCTTGATTGGTTAAGAGGCTGTAGATCATTGTCAATCAGTCTCCTCCGTGCTAGTCAGTTTTCAGTCGATCTTCGATCGCTGGCTGAAAACAAGTTTTGATCTTTGGTTTCATTCTATAATCACAAGTCGTGATTGAAAGCGACTCAACTGACTTATGGGCGTGTTTGTTTTAATGTTTCTCCAACGGGGTCTCTCCTCAGATCCGTACTCTGCGCCTGAAGCTGTTATCTGAGGCAGCAGCGGAGGGCCGGCTGGTGAGAGGAACCAGAAACCAGCTGAGGATGTACCTCACCATGTCGATAGCGGCGGCACAACCCGTCTTCATGTACTGGCTCACCTACCACCTCATCAGATAAAACCCGGGACACAAGATCGTTGTGCCGAAGATGAACTTTGCTACCTGAATGCCATCTCAACCCCTTTAAAAAAAAAACAAAACAACAAAAAAAAACACTCAAGAAAACACTCAAACACACACACATCAGAGAAGCTGGACTTGGATGAAACACACTGCAGCCATGGCCGTCTGGGTGACGTCCCATCACTTCCCAGAGACAGAGACAGAACTGCACATACGTAAGAGTCGCTCCTTGTAAGCATGAGGCAAAACGACACAAGCTACAAGACGATTAAGAGAAAATAGGAGGCCTCACTGCCCTCTCACAGCACAGCCCTACATCATTAGTATTTGCCTTTTTTTGTTGTCTTTTTTTTTATGTAACGTCTTCAAAAGTTTGTAGCAAGAGCAAGTGGCTTTAAATTGTTTTTCTATACAGTGTAATTATTTGTTTGTAATTATTTTTTTAGGAATATTTAAGTATGTATGTTTGTTTGTAGCAAAAGTATTATTGCGGATGTTCTTTTCTGATATCTCGCAAGCAGTTTATTTCTGAGCCGCCAGGAAGAAAGCACACAATCCGTCCAGCTCGAATTCAGGTTTAAAAGTGATCAAGTGGCTCTTGAGGATGACTTTTTTCCCCTTTTTCTCCTTATGTCTTTAATCTTTTTGTATGTGCTTTGACACGCGTGCGAGCTTTGCTGCCTGACGACTCTCGAATAGTAAGCCACATTAAGGTTGTAGGCCTCATAATGAAATGTTGAGTCGACTTTGATATCCTTTTAAAAAAACAAGTAAATTATTTACTGCTTTTCATATTGAAAGTCAGATGGAATAAAGAAAGGGAAAAGATGAGATGGTCTGTTCTGTGAAAAATGTTTTAGTCTCCTTGAGATACTTGAAATGTTTTAAAGTAAAAAAAAAATGCTTTCTCGTGCTTTAATGTGCTTGTAAGTAATCAAACCTGTTTTCTCTGCTTCTTCTTAACGTAGCCAGTTGCTAATTCAAACCAGGGTAGGATTCACATTCACTTAAATTATATCAGGAAATGGTTCAAAAATCAGGACTTGTGCGTTTTTATCAGATGAAACTCGTCACAAAAATGCAGTTAATCGAGGTGCCATTTAAAAAAAAAACATTTTTCTAAATGTTTTGATAAAGTGCTTGATCAAAATAAAACCTGAAGTTTCAGCATCTCATGAGGTTACTGATTCTATGTAGCAGGAAGTTTAGACATTTTTTTCATGAGTACACATATATCTCAGCTGAAAGCACACAACCTGTCAACTCAAGCCATGTCGGTGATATGATGACTGATAAATGATAATAAAGAAGTCTGATGGAGCCACTGAGGCGTGAGCTGTGTTTGTTTCTGCTCAAAATGTGCTCACAATTCATGATTCTCAGATGTGGACTTTTTAATAGAAAATACAACAAATCTGCATTTCCAGCAAAAGACATCCATGAATCCTTTAGTTTTTAATTCCTTAAATCAATTATTCTTACTTTTTCATTTATTGTGATTATTAGGCCTG
This sequence comes from Terapon puta, assembly GCA_028564955.1. Taxonomy (NCBI): domain Eukaryota; kingdom Metazoa; phylum Chordata; class Actinopteri; order Centrarchiformes; family Terapontidae; genus Terapon; species Terapon puta. The sequence continues at coordinate 14,607,715 of JAOXYL010000059.1, forward strand.
CTGATGAAATGTATAATTATATCAATGACAGCACTCATTTCACTGACTGGACACTGTGATGGGAAATGAGACATCAGCATGACAAACTTAAAATCAGCATTGCAGAGAAATAAATTTATTTAGAAGATAATATAGATAAAAAGGACAATAAATTCTCTAAAAGACTTTACATGCAGGTTTTTTGTTTTTTTCTTTTTATGACACAATATCAGCTTTAGATTTAAGATTGTACGACATGACCAAAGAGAGGACTTAATGCTCAGAGCGATATAAAATGTCAAATATGAGGATATTATCTCAACCAAGCAGCGAATGAAAGCGATGGCAGTGACCTAATGGCTGCTAACTGGAGAAAGTAATGTATGTATGTCAGGGTTTATGGAAATATTCAAATATTCTTTTATATCTTCCCTTCATGTGCAGACTTTTTTGGATGACTGAGCTGAACGAATATGTGGAAACACCAGAACTCTTCGTAATAGCTGAATAATTCTATACTGACCACAACAACACAAAGTCAAGGAAAATAAAT
>JAOXYL010000059.1:14659692-14694434 GCA_028564955.1 Terapon puta
GGATCCCTTTTTATCTGTATTTTCTCTCATAAACAGCACTATATATAGAGGGAATACGTAAGTGATTGCTTCTTTCAGCCTTAATGATGTTTCTCCCTCACCGACATGTACTGTTCTCTGTGAGCTTAACCAACTTAGGTCTCTTGACAATATTCTTCCTGACAATGGAGACCATCTGTTTAAAAGGCATTTTTATTTTCACGTACATCCCTTCCAACACAGACACAGTGCACTGCAATAAACTCACTTGGCCTCTATGTCAGCCTTCTCTCGTACAGCGTGGGCAACCTGCTCACACTCGTAGTATTTTTTCTTGGCTTTGGCCAACTCTTTCACCGACTCCTGCAACTCTGCTTGAATGCCACTCAACTGATCGATGGTCTGTGAAGGGAAAAAAAGAAAACAGGCGAGTTGCTGGAGGAAGAGCAGACCAACATGAGTCACGTTAACTCGATGCAAGCACGTGGAAGGACGCTGAGAGAGAGAGAGTGCGGGATGGAGGACAAGGATTGCTTCAGGAAACTGCGGCTAACTCTCCACACAGTCCACATAGTCGCTTACCTTTTTCAGCTGCTGCTCCTTGTAGAGTCGAACAGTCTTAGCGGGATCTGATACTTGACTTTTGTAGTTGTCACACACGTTGAGCCTGGACTGGCTCACCTGCACTGTACCTTCTAAGTAAGACCTCCACACTGCATACACATTCCTAGTTGGAGAGGGAAAAATATATAAAATGTAAAAATACTGGATGGTTGCTGTTCTATAACCTGCTCCATAAACTCCCAGGAGTTACTTGTCAGAAAGTTCTCCAGCAGAATGGCCGAATTTGTTTAATTCCCTGCACCACTGGGTGGCAAACTGTGTGTGCACGGGGGAAAAGAATTGTGCAGAAATGTTGCAGCAGAGTTCATGTCTTCATTTCTGGCCTTTACTATAAGAAGGATTCAGCTTGAGGTTTTGTATTTCAGAGCCACCGTTACGGTAAATAATCACTCATGAATGTGCTGTAGACCGTATTATGTTTTCTGTAGAATTTCAGAGTTGTCCAGCAGCACACAGGAGTGCAGCTGACTTTTATGGGGAATATGGATGCTTACTGCTATATGTTATATGTTATATATACACACACACACCTGTAGTCTGTTCTCTGGTCATCAGGGTTGATTCCAGGCCAGTCTCTCTTTAGGTACTGGCTCGCCAACTTCTGCAGAGCCTGAAAACACAAATCACAGTGACGACATGAGAGAATGCTGAAACGATCTAAGAAAATAAGGACTGAAGTGTAGGCAGGAACAAGACAGCATGCGGCTCCATTCAGTCGAATCATTTCTTTCAATATGCAACATTGCACTTAAACCTCTTACCAGATGGAAAAAAGGAGTCTAAGTACATTTTGAATCAACTGAACGAAGCACGTGTATTGCATTTCGATGTACCTTGTGCACAGATTTAGAATGGAGGATAAACTGTTTAAGTATGTAATATACGTATAATTGCTTTTCCTGGCAATGCTGTAAAGTTTTTACATTTTCAGACGCGTCCATAGTCCAGTTCAGAGTCTGTCAACCTTTCCTGGAACAAATGAAACTATTAGAGCTCTTTTAGAAGTCTGCAGTTGAGGAAAAGGTCAGAAACCGAAGCAGGAAGAGAAGCTTTTTTTAATAAATATTTTTACATTTTACATACTGAACGTATTTTACGCCTTTGTTTTAGCGGTAAGAAGAAGCAGCAGCAGCACAGCATCCCACTGAGGGAGAACAGCTCTAATGTGGCGGAGTGAGTGATTTAATTTCTGTTTTGAGCACACGGCCAAAATCTTTTTTTGTTTTTTTTTTTTTGTTTTGCACTCAGGAAACAATACCACTACAAAATGGATCAGCTTTGCATCAGCAACAGTGAATCCCCAGTCACCTCCTGTGAGTATGTGAGCAGAAACTCGAGGGCTGCAAGAGAGGGTAACCTACATCCTCTGGACTGGGTCACTGTGTCAGTAGCGACAACTTGCAGACGCTCTGCCCCCGTGTGCCTGCACGTCTGCGGATGAGCGCACCAGGCTGAGCGAGAGAGCGAATCCTCATTAATAAAACAGTCGCTAACAAACCAGACCAACAACTGTAACAACCCAATCAGGGGAAAAAAAGAGCTCAGGGGCACATTGATGCTCCATTCCTACAGGCCACAATATTCCCTTTATCTATTCAATCTGTCTTCTGTATAAATCGACATTAATGTGGTCTCACAGTCCTCTTTTCAAATCTCCTCTGTCTCCTGGTCATCAGCCCAAGCTTTGATACCTTCATCCACTCTCCCTCAATTTCAAGCTATTCATCTGTCTCTGTTTTCAAATTCTCTCTCTCTCTCTCACTCCCTCCCTCACTGTGCTCTTTCTACCTTTCACAGACGGTGAATGAGGCCACCAAAAAACAACTACCGGCTCACTTCTTTTACTCCTTCAACCTGAAATGCGGGTTCTCCCCCGGCTGACACGCAAGCTTGCATCCGGGGGGAAGACGGCGGCCCAGTGACCCCTCAGCGCCCACCGGCTAAGTCCTCTCGAAGAGGGGAAGAGCGGAGCTATTTCGATGAAAGAGTCAGAGTTTATTCTAAGAACAGCTCCCCATTACCTCTGCAGCATTCCTGTGTGAGTAAATTGGCAGCCAGGGGAGCAAGTATTTTGTAGTAGATTAAATCGAGTGTAGAGATCAGTGCCACTCTGAGTCATACTGTGTCAGAGCTGCCACAAGCTGAATAAATGAAAAGTTTAATGCACTGATTACGTGTAGAAGAAGTAACCTACTTCTAACTGTCATGGTTACCCCAGGAAATGGATAGCCGACGCCAGTCTCACTGACGTAAGCTACAGGCAGCGGTGTGCGTGCCAGAAAAACACCAGATAAAGCCAAGTCTCACACACACAACGAAAAGCCGTGGCGCAGAAAGTGCCCTGTCCGATGCATGAGGAAACACGTTTGTTTCAAGAATAGTCAACTCTCTCTCTCTCTCTTTTACTCTCTGGGGAAGGGTGGAGTGGGTGTGGATGGTTTTGATGAAAGACTGCGAGGCTGTGTGAGTGTGTTTGTTAAAAAAACTGAAGAGTGTGTGTGTGTGTGTGTGTCTGTCTGTGAAGTAGGGCTGGACAGACGCACTTGGGGTTTAATTGCCATTCTGCTGTATAAACGTAGATCATTCGTGTTTGTGTGTGTGTGTTTGCATGTAAAATATGTGTGTTTGTCTGGGGGGTGGGTTGAGTGAGGACAGTGAGCGACAGCTGAGACAGACACTGTGAGCTTGCAGGTCTACAGGGGGGGGACGATTTGAGAGTTTTACTTCGACGCCACAACGCTCCCTGTCAATTTAACAGTAAAAGTTTCACATTGTGTGATAATTACTCAGATGCTCACATTAAGATGAACAGATGTGTCAGATTCCTCAATTTTGGTCCTGCTGGACATCTGGGATTGGCCCTCATTAGTGTCTACAAGTGGACATTATACACGCATAACAACCAATCAGGACCTCCTTTTTACGAGCCTTCAAACTTCATTACGAGCAAACAGAGCTACAGAGGGCAGACATTAGTTTTGTTCATTAATACTCTTGCGGTGGCCTATTTGAAAACTCTTTTTGAGCAGTACATTCCTGTGACTAACTGAATCCCCGGTACCTTCTACTGCTGAGGCGTCACGTTGGCTTCAGCTACAGTTCTGAATTTACATAAAACAAGGTGTGTGGATTTTGACACTGGAATAGTCTCGGAAAGGAACCTCTTCCAAAGCAAGAAGCTTTTACAGCAGCCAATTACTGTGGGTATTTCAATCTACATAATGAGCGTGAAGGTACCGCAGACTTGAATCTGTGCTTTACATATATCTGAGAGTATCTCTGCAGTGGGCGTGATGCTGTCTCCATATTTCTTCATGGTGAACCTGCCACACAGGACACGGCCCACCTCCACGTCCCGGCTCCAAATCTTTTTTACTGCCGCCGCACAACTTAAAGCCTCTTAGATGAGTCTGTGGTGACAGACCTGTTATTTGAGTAAAAGCAATGACAGCCAAACTTGGCAATGAGTGAATGGTGAGAGGCACACGGAGTGACGGATTTGTGACAGCTTCGCCGAGGTGCTGTTGGCCGACTTTGGGGTATTTCTGACGCTCCTTCATTTTCTCCTCACTACCTTTCTCTTGCTTCCGCTCTCTTAGTGCCTCTCCTTCTATCTCCCCCCAATTTTTTTTCTCTCCTCCGCATTTTTCATCCCTTTCACCTCATTTCTTTCCAGTGCCACCCCCCCCGCCCCTCCACATTCTTTTTCCCCTCCCAACAGGGCATCTCATCCCTCCATCCTCCTTTTCTATGCTGTCATCACCTGACAACCACCTGAACATCACGTTGCCATGGCAACCCCTCTGCCCTTCCTGTGGGGTCTGGGTAAGGTGGAACTGCTCCTTTTAACACGCGCACACACACACACACACACACACACACACACTGCAAAACAAGCACACTCAAACACACACGCACACACTCACACACACGCAATACATCCTGTTTTTGTGGTTTGAGTGGCAAACAGGGTGCCCAGACAGCAGGATATCCTGAGACCTGTGTAGTGTATGTGCTTGTGTGTGTGTGTGTTTATTGTGTGTGTGTGTGTGGGGGGAGAGAGAGAGAGAGAGAGAGAGAGAGAGAGAGAGAGAGAGAGAGAGGCTTGACAAAGAAAAAGTAAAAGGAAGAGGGGGAGAATATTGTGTAATTATTGTGTAATTATTTTCATCATAACATGATCTCCGTGCGTTCACTCGTGTGCTCGCAGCTGAATTCTGGCATTTTCTAAATTGCAGATGGGACGCTGAAATTACATGTCAAAATAAGGTGACATAATTGTTAGTCACCGGACTGAGAGGGGCAGGATGACATGTTACTTTGTCCAGGCAGCTCTTTACTGTCCAAACAACAGCAACTTCAGAGCAAACTTAAATGAGAGGTACGGTGTTAAGTGACATTCAGAGAGCTCGAAAAAGAGGACTTTGCTATGATTATAATACATGAGTGACTGTCAGTCAGTTTCTTCCCCCATAAATCTGCTCTTTCCACCTATTCTTCACTGTTCTCCGAGCAACACATCCTGCTAAACAACCCTGCATACAGTCACCTTGATGCCTTCTGTCTACTCTCGCGCCTCCACTCACTTATTTTCTCCCATCTCTCTGTCTCATTTTCTACCTGCTGTCTCTCCCTCTCTCTCTGGTTTCCTCCTATACCTCTGTGTGTCTGTCTCTTCAACCCCCCAACTCTTTCAACTTCCTCCTAAATCAATATACTTGGTTTTCTCTGCCGTCTCTTCCTGTCTGCGCCTCTCTGCCCCAAAGCTCTCTGACTCGTTTGGGTCGGATTAGAGAGAATGCAGAACTATGATGTTTTTGTAAAAAAAAAAAGGAAAAGAAATCGCAACAGAGAGCAATGATGTGTTGTAAAAAGGGTACTGTGTGTGTGAGTGTGTGTGTGTGTGTGTGTGTGTGTGTGAGAACAGGAAGATAAAAGGAGAATTTCTTCCTCGCTATCTCCCTCCTGTTCTCAGACGTCTCATCCCTCATATTAACCTTGTCAAAATCAATGTTGGTCAAATAGCGGTGCCACATTGGATACATTAGAGAAAAATAAGTCATTAATTGGTAGTCTATAACGGATGTGTGCACCGTTGTGTACGCTGTGCCAATATATGTAAAGCAGAAAGTGTGAGAAGAATGCAAAGTGAGGAGGAGGTGATGAAAGAAAAAGAAAAGGTGGAAAGGAGACAAAGTCATTAGAATTTAAAATAACTCTGTATTGGCACATTATCTACTGTGGGCAGACTATTTCAGATCGGGCCTATACAGTTATTTAAAAGACTAACAGTCCGTGAAAATCACCTGCAATGTTAAGGCTGATTTACATGACAGCGTGCCGCCTCGGTTGCACAGAAGGACGCTGACACACAGCAACAGCCACAGCAGGCTGGCCTTTTTGGGCAGTACAGTGAAGCGTGACCCCAGCCTAAAACTATTCCAGTTATGTTGAATCGTGGGAGGAGAACACAGGATAAACAGCTAACACTCACATGCTAACACATGCAGAGAAAGCCTCTGATTGACGGCTGGTAATTGCGGCCGACTCCTTCACAGAAGGGACGTCTGCTCTGACACAGCGTGAGGACAAAGGTTAAACGACACCGCGTTGCCCTCTATATGCCACACCTCCTTTATCTTTTTTGTTTTGTTGCTCATGCACATTCCCCTCCCTTGCCCCCTCCCGCTATCACCCCTCTTCCTCTCACTTTCTCTCTATCTGTCTATCTGTCTCTCCGCTGGAGAAGCTGATTGGCTGGATATCTGTCTGTATCGCCGGGAGGGGGCCAATGAGCGAGCGTGTTTTTTTTTTTCCATAGTGCCCGCCAGTGGTCGACTAACTGACAGACGAGAGGCAAGGGCATGCGTGTCGTGATAAAAATGCTTTTGTGATAAGACTAAAGGAGAGCAAAGAATGAGCGTGCTTGTCGGATGCTGAAACAAAATCTATTTTCCCTCTCATCGTGCATCTCTAAGAGAAACCACCATGCTCAGACATTCCCACACATTAATACACACAAGTACGTGCACACACCTACAATTAGGAGGAGATCTATTGTCCTACAGAGTAAAGGGGGGAGCTGGGGGGGGGGTTGCTAGGCAACCTCTATTTCTAAGGTGAACAAGACAGAGCTGAGGGAGAATAGTGAGAGACAGAGAGAAAGCAAGACCGGGTGAGGGAGAGGGGGAGATAATGAGCGTCTGAAACCAGAGGGGCTGACCACAGGAAACTCACTCTTAATCATTCAAACCACATGCAAATGAAGACACAAATCCTCAAACACACACACACAAGCACTTTTATCCTCCCTCTCCCCATCATCTTCACTCGTCCCGTCTCATCCTGTCATTTGTATACGTATGATGAGGCTATTTCAGCAGCGAAACAAGGGTTATTTGCATGAACAGCTGCATATGGTGAATATTTGTGTATCAATGTGTAGTTATGGGTAATGCATCAGAGTGTTTTACATTAAGCTACAGGGGGATTTTGCCGCTTTGTCAGAGCTCCTGTATGGCTGCATGTGCGAATGTGAAGGGAGCTTATGCTGAGCGGCATCAATATACAATAGAAATCAGACTTTCACATTGTCAGTGGAAGGCACTGCTCGGCCTCAGCTTCTACACTGCTCATCTCAGTAAGAGTAGTATGCTGATGCAGCCGTCTACTGGGACACGCATTTTGGTTGTGTGAGTCCTGACAAATCTGCAGCACACTACAAAGCATCTGTCTGAAGGGTGGAAATTATTTCACAGTCTTGCCCACAGTGTTGAGAAACATAAGCACTTGCAAAAGTCTTCTCTCAAGTCTGAACACTGATGATACAGCTCATGATACGGTCAAAAAATATTACAATTTCCAAGCAACTCTTTCTCAACTTGATTATCTGATTAATCATTTTGTCTGTAAAAGGCAAGAAAGTTACTAAATGCCATTTATAATCTCCCTTAGTGCCACTGAATGAGTATTCAAGCTTTTTGAGATTAAACTCAACTTACTTAGGTCCATCAGCCCCGAGTAAGAAAAGGAGAGCGAGACAGTGCGTGTTTGCAATATGAACAAACATAGAGGTCAGGCCCTGTGTTGGTTTGGGAGTGGGAGTACTGAGACTGGAAGAGGTCTCCTCAGACCACATAGATCACTCAGGGCTGCTTGCTCGGTAGAATCACTTGTGGCAAAAACAAGAATAAGTATACGCTGGAAAAATGCCTACACAGTCTATAGCTGAGGGGACATAGAGCCTGTTTACACTCTGCCTCTCGACTTACAAGATTCATGATCGCTATGCAGCATTTCATAAATCTGAAAAAAAAAGAGCAACAGGGGAGGAAAGAAACACTGAAACATCTGTGAACTGCCAAACAGGAATATGGGAAGTGAAACCAAATGTGGCCTGCAGCACATGTGTGAATCTGTACTCATTCAGAGAAAGAATCAAAAAGAAACAAGCAGGTCTCATTTTTGGAAACACCTGATCCCTTAAATTCTCATTTTCCACACCGTTTTAACTGGGTGAGGTACTCAAGCATGCAGACAGCTGTGTATGCACTGACAAGATTTTCACCTATCACATAAAACTACAAGACTAGATATCGTTGTACAGTTAAACTGAAGATCATATGTTAGATTCAATCTGACTCATATGCATCTGACTCAGCAGCGTTTGTGTAACTGGAATTAATGTTTCCCAGCATTTACAGTGACACAATATAAAGTGGAAGACAAAACACCTGAATAACGAGTTTGCCAGTCAGAAATAACACATTACAGATTAGCTATCTGCACAACAATAATTATAAGAGATTTCATATCTTTCTTCCCGAGACTGATACCAGAACTCCCCTAACCCAGAGTTAAATATTGATAAGCTGCTGACATTTTGCTCTGACACTCTGTACTAGCGCTGCACTGATATTGTCTGCCTGCATCACATAATAAATTACCTAAAATCAGTTTTAGGTTCAGCAGTTGCTGTGTGGGGCTTCATACGTATCTCTATTCAAGAGAGTGGTTTAAATGTGAAAGCACGACGTATTGATTTCAAGTTCAGACTTTGTAATGCCTTTCCTCAAAACCCTGCCCTTGTGCTTAAATAGCTCCTGATCTTAGATTTGCTCTGCTTCTGTTCCAACTGTATGCTCTCAAATTGAATAAAGATAGAAATAAAGACCCACATCTATGGTAGCAGCGATAATACAGCCGCAGTGTAAGCTACTGGTTTGGAGTAAAGATGAACTGTCCGCTGAAACAAGTTGATTCTTCCAGGACCGATAAATTACGGTATAGGATCGTTGTATAGACTGAACCTGTCGCCGATAACCAAACCTGCTTTTAAGGCTGTTGTTGGAGGGAACAATGGCATCACTATCAGAACAACTCTAACAATATTTTTTCAAGGCCAAATTTCTGCTTGTATGGCACCTGTCTCTTAAAAAAAGGCCAAGGCTCAAATCCCAGCAGTGCCTTCACTGTACATGAAGAGGTTGTGAAAGAGGAAAAGTCTAACCACCGGGCTCTGTAAAGCTAAGAGGCAGTTCAATGGATTGAAAAAAAGATTGAGTTTCAAGACTCCATTTAGTGTTTTTAATCTCCTCTGATGTTTTTGGCTTCTCACATACTTTGAAACAAAAAAAAAACCCAGAAGCATTTATTTAACCGTTCAGGCAATTTAAGTTTAATCTGTAACAAATGTGTTGAACAGTGAAGCTTAACTGCAAACACTCAGCGCTTAATGCACAACTTCAGAGGCCTGTGGTCAGGCTTTACGGTTATTTGGTTGATACTCCTCATCTCCCTTTCCCTAACAATCTTCTCGAGTACAACAGCACTGCACTATAAAAAGCACTGCTGGGATTTGAACCCAGAAGCTAATGTTTTTGAGACACATGCTCTCACCTGATATGCCACAGTGCCTGATTAATTATTTAAGAAGTGCTGTTTGTGTTGGCAACCCCAACATCGGCTGAAGTGATTTACCTCCCTACAATTAGTAGAACCTTCTTTATTTGGGGCCTACAAGTGAAAGCGTTTGTAGTTTGACAGAAGTCCATTTAAACGTTGGTTGACACAGAGGTTCACTGCAGTTATTAGACCTCAGTAGTGACAGCACTTCACACTGTAGAAAAGGCACTGCTGGGATTCGAACCCAGGATCTCCTGTTTACTAGACAGGCGCTTTAACCAACTAAGCCACAGCGCCCTGTGCTGGGTACCTGGCACCCTGACAAACCGATGTTTTATGTTCAAATGTTCAACGTATTAAGAATTTGGATCCAGCTATTTGGCATTTTATCAGATAAAGGAAAAACCCTTAATGGCTTAACAGTTTATCATGAAAATGCTCCAGTGTGCAGCAGTTGCAGTGTGTGTTTATAACTGGTACCACACAAATGTTCATGTGCTTGATCAACAAGTGGAGCTTTCTTTTCCAAGGCAGCCGTAAGACACCACAACTCGGACTTTAGAAAGCAGTCTTCAGGTGTCATAAACACTATACTTTGAATTAACTCACCACTTATGGATTGCCATTAAGTCTGAGTTTTCAAAACAAAGGAAAATAACGAGTGCCAAGCTTTTGTCTGTGATTAATGTGGGGAACAGCTATTTTTTTTAGGAAAATAAAAAACACAAAAACTCTCCCCACAGTGCTTCTGACGATGGGATACAAAAGTAAAGTGTCTTACAGTTACCGCGCGACTTACAAGAATCTTTGTGCACAAAAATACAGGCAACAAAGAGCTGACAGCCTCCAACCTAACGCACAACCTTTTTAATGCAATTTCCAGCAGTCCAACACACAACATTAATTTGAGCAAATATTCAGCAAGTCTTACCTGTGCATAGTCCCTCTCCAGCTGGCCCTTCTTCAGACTGTAGCTCCTACAGAAAGAAAAAGAGATTTGAAAGGGTGAATTACATGAGACATTGAGAAATTGTTATTAATTTTAAGAGGTTACTGTAGCTGACAAATGATTGTCATTTTTCAACAGATAAGATAAGCCAAAGTATACTGCAGAGACATGAATAAATCTGGTGTTTTTAATTAGCAGTTCCTGTGCTGTACGGAAAAGGCTCAAGTGTAACGATCATTTCGGCAGAAGTCTCAGGAGTGGACTCAGTGACCTCAACATTATGCGAAAGAGAAATCACAGTTGTTGTTTTTTTTTTTTTGTCTCTTTATAGCCCGGCAGTAAAGTTTTCCAGTCGGTCCGACCCACAGATCGCATATGCCCCTAGAAAATTCGCCCTTGCCCCCACGACTTCACACAACATCCTGGCAGCAGAGACAGTGGGAGCTCTTATCGATGCCCAGGAATGTGCAGAATGAAACACACAACATTAGGTATTCGATTTCACTGACAGATAAACCTGCGGGCGCGGTTTGTTCAATACCATGGAGATGACCTCACCAAGTCCATGAATATTTAGCTGCATATTCTGACATAGATTAGACTTTTCATAATTAAATATCATATACTCACTGTGTAATATATGAAGATTCTCTAGCACGAGCAATAAGAAGTCTATAAATGATTCCTACAACAGCCACCTTAGTATATACTGTCTCCCCATCTCTTGTATATGTACTGTGCTTTTGTATGAGCGGCTACAGGTTTGTTTTGTATCTTTTTTCCATCTCTGTGAGATTACATAGGGGATATAACAAATAAAGTTTCACGAAGGGAACACTTGTACTGAATCACCACCAAGTTGGGTTGTTGTTTTTTTTGCCTTTCTTTACTGTGGCATCAGTACAAACATGCTGCACTACAGAAAAGGCACTGCTGGGATTCAAACAAAGAATCTCCTGTTTACTTTAACCAACTAAGTCAAAGGTCCAAATGAGTAGTCAGTTGTTTCAGAGAAGAGCCTTTGCAGAAGCAGTAATTGAAGCAACTTCATACTTAATTTGATGGTTGTTTTCTTCTTTGTGTTGATACAAGACTGTAGAAAAGGCACTGCTGGGATTCGAACCCAGGATCTCCTGTTTACTAGACAGGCGCTTTAACCAACTAAGCCACAGCGCCCCCATCAGAGCCAAATGTGAAGGTAAACTACCATCTTCATTCCCTCAAGTAGAAAGATTACGTTCTTGAATAAAGATAGGAATATACCTCCATAGTGAAATGAACAGAAGTGTCATATCTCATCAATACCACTGACCACTGGATTATGTTTCATACCTGGTGTTACTTACAATTACTGTGCACAATGTAATTCCCCCATTGAAGGTTCAGTATACTCTGAGTCAGTGTAGCAGACCTTAGCTGTGATAGGTTGAAAAAAAAAACAATCTTGGTACAATTAATAAAGCACTTGACATCAGACAGTTGACATCTCCAATTTCACAGTGTGTGAAAAGTGTCAGAGAAGTGTGCTACCCTCAACCAAGTGGTTGTATTTGCCCACCAAAGTCACGCTGGTATACACAGGGAGCAGCAACCATGTCTTGAGAGCATTTAAGAAATTAAGGAAATGGAGGAGTAGCAAGTACTTGAACGTGCTTGGACTTGAACATTACTGTAAGCTTTAACGTTGACAGATGTCTTAGTAGCATCAAGTAGTCTATTTATTCAGTATTTTGTTACTGTTTATTTTGACTATCAGGTAGTATTTAGGAGCTATGTTCAAATCTGCCTGTTAAGCTGTTTGAAAACAAAAACAGGAACATGTTTCAGTCAGAACCGAATAATTACTGTGAGCTACAATTTAGTTGTGTGCCAACTGAGAGGAAGCGGAGGAGGCAAAGACATTTTCCCTTTGTTCTGTTTTTTCAGCCGTAGACAGTCTTTGTGAAAACAGCAACCGGAGTGGATAAGAGTTGTTGTCGCATGCAAATAGAAGCACCGTGTAGAAGTGTTTTCAGAAATAACCTGAACCTTAGCATGAGGATGTAGAGCACACTCCCTCTTAAATCACTTGTTAAGGACTCATGAACAATTTTATTGTGAAATCTGTCTTATTCCAGGAAATAATGCAATAGAGATGATTGCGACGAAGTGACATGACTGGTATATGCAGGGACAAGAGACTCGGACTCCAGTTTAAAGTTGCTCTTAGTTTACTTACACCCACTTCCAAGAAGAATTTACAGCAAGGAAAAAATAGACAAAGCGAGGACAACAAGGATAAAAATAAAACCGCTGTGAAGAAATGGGTTTAAATATAAAAATGTATAGAAATAGAAAGTTTATTGTTAATTCAAGTGCACAAATTAAAATGAATGAAAGAGGAAACCCTCAATCAAACTATAGTCCACGAGGTGAAAGTACAGAACAGTATTTGTTTAGTTGGGTGTTGGATGAACATGGCTTAAAGAGTTTAACACCACTTCCCTCCCTTTGAAAACCGAATGACTTATGCAAGTTCAAATCATCTATTGAAACAGCAGAGACTATGTTTGGCCCAAGGATATATCATGTGTGGATGTGCAGATAAATTACATGTTTTTATTGCAGTGCTAAATTTCATTGGACAATCAGCTCACTAAACCAGCGCTGTTTAAAATGAACCCCACACAACGGAGCGTGAGGGAACTTAACAGCCATGATCGAGCAGTGGGAAACAGTGGGGGAAGACACAGAAAGAAAGACAACACTTACTGTAAGCATAGACGACATAATTACTGCCAAATCTCTCTATGCTAATTACAGCCCAAACAAATAGGGCAGCACTTCTTGTCAAATGCTTCCCAAGGCATCATTTTGTGTTAAACCTGCTGCGTTTCCGTCTGTTTTCTAAACAGAGGCGGCTTTCAGATTTCTGGGTTTAATAGCTAAAAAGAGAGAGAGAGAATAATTCTTAATGACTGAACCAGTGCTGTACAGAGAAATGTGCGCATTACTGCAATATTTCCAACTGTCAATGATCTACTGCAAGGAGCACGTGCTCAGCGTTAAACTCCTCCCCTGTGCATGTCAGCTGAAATACTACGTGCTCCCTCTCCTGATCACACAGACGCACCCACCCCCCACCCTTCAGTGTTGAGTCTGCAGTCTAGAGCAGACACACACATGCAGCGCTGCAGGCCTCGTTGGCGCAGTAGGCAGCGCGTCAGTCTCATAATCTGAAGGTCGTGAGTTCGAGCCTCACACGGGGCAGGTCTTTTGAAATTGATTTGAAACCGAGCAGCTGCAGAATCCTGAGAACAAACTGTGAGAAAAGGACTGAGAACAACTACCTCTAATATGTGATATCTGCAAAGGTTGTGTGATCTATCACATCAAAAAGACCTCAACAAAGTCGCACTGTTGCAAAGTAACATCTACAGATGTTAGTGTATATGTGAGAGACTCAGATCATCTCAACTCAGGGCACTGAAGCTCACTGCTGCACAGACGCATGCACTAGATCAGTGGTGACAGCCACTCTTAATCTGCATGTCAGTTTCAACACACATCTGAACAGAGCCTTGAAAAAACACAGCTCTGTGTGATGTATGGAGTCTCTCGCATGCAAAGGAAATATATTTAATTGTATATTAATCAATTATCATTAACTGATGTACAAGCATTCAAATAAGCTGCACCTTCTTTCAACTAAGAATTGGGTGCGCTTCAGCCTTAATCAGTCTTCATGGACCTCGAATGTCCACTGCCCAAAGAAAAAATGCTAAACATGCAACCACAAGGACTAAGAAGCTCTGCCACATCTGTGCCCCATCAGGGAGATAAAACAGAAAGGAGTTTACTGGCCATCCAGGCCTATAGCTGTCTGAATAAATGAAGACAACTACTCAGTGAGCACTTGAAATGACCATTTCAAATATGCTATAAAAATAGATGTAGTGAATTTATTTAGGTATTTAGATTTCTCTCAAGTGATAACAGTAAGTCTATGTTCTTTTGAGTGTTTTCTGCAAGGACAAGTAAAGGTCATAGTTTGAGGATACAAAGGTTGTGCTTTTGAGAGCAACCAGTGCATTTCTTATTATCATATTGATGATAACGCCTGAGAACTGTACTTTGCTCCCTTGGTTCCCATCATGCATAATCTCCTCGATAACAATTACCCATTAGAAAAGGCACTGCTGGGATTCGAACCCAGGATCTCCTGTTTACTAGACAGGCGCTTTAACCAACTAAGCCACAGCGCCACATAACTCATATTAAAAATCTTAGATTGGCAACCGCAGTGGATGAACAACACATCAACATCGATAAAAACATTTTCTTCTTCTCTCAGTACATGACCCCAGTCTAAGTGGATGTTCAGGGAGCAGACAACACTTCATATTTACCTCCCAATGACACACAATCTCCTCAGCACATGTATATCAGGTATATCAGGCACTGACATAGCTTTAACTTAAAGTCAGTGTGAATGTGTATATCATGTATAACATATGAAGAGAAGATGATTCATTTGGGTACCTTAGCTTTGGAGAAGTAACTTTAGCAATCAAGATAGATACATTTAAAAAATCAGTGGAGATTAAAACTGATTTTTTTTCATGTACCAGCCAACTGGTACTATCCTAGTTTTATTACTTTGTCAACGATGCTACTTTCCTGAAGTCCAATTGAAACCAAGCAGTACTATGGATAAAAAATGTCAAACGCAACCATGATTAGTTTATGAAGCTCTGAAGTTCTCTATTACGCTTAGACAGCAAGCTTGAAAATTAGATCATAAAACCACCATGTACTTTAGGGACTTCCATACACCCATGTTAATTCAATTCAAAAGCATAACTCCACTTGTTACACTCAATATATTTATAGCCTTTAATGCACCTTGTTGGAGATAAATCCTATGTCCACAGAAGTTCAGCAAGGTCTACAGACTAGGGACTTGGGACATTGAAGTCTAGATATCCTGTTTACCTCACAGTAGGTCAAACTAAGCAAGTTCTGGTATGCTCACTATAGAAAAGGCACTGCTGGGATTCGAACCCAGGATCTCCTGTTTACTAGACAGGCGCTTTAACCAACTAAGCCACAGCGCCACCTGTAGCACAGGACAACAGAGGCAAAGATTAACGTCCATTTTCCACTAGTACTTAGCTCGGGTCACCTCGCCTCACTCTGGTTTGAAGGCGTTTCCATTACGTTTTCATACCTGGCACCAGGTATTTTTCTAGCACCTACTCGGCTGGGGTTTCAAACGAGCTGAGTTGAGCCCAAAATGTGATGTGGCAGACACCAAAGTCACTGATTGGTCAAGTTGTTACATCATTAGATGAGTCGGGAGAACAACTCAACGTCCGAATCAACCCTGCCATTTGTAAAACGCAATAATAGCAAACACGATTCAATCATAAATCACTGCACATAAATAGACCCCGCAGAGCAACAACAAGATGCTGAGGTTTCTTTGTCTAGTGGCTCGACAGATGCTTTGTGTTCGTGTCGCATAACAAATGACGTTGTTGGAGTTTCGGCCATGTTGCTATTATGATCCCACCCACTGAGAGGGTACTCTATTACAATACTCTATTATAATAATTTTTTTTTTTTTAACTATTTCCTAAAATGATTTTGTATATTGTAGATTAATATTGAAGATATAATAATTATGAAAGAACATGTAGTAAACAAAAAGTAGACGTTGTTTTATATATTTGATTCTCCAAAGTAGCCACCTTTTGCTTTGATGACAGCTTTGCACACTGTTGTCCCTCTCTCAGTCAGCATCATGAGCTGGTCACATGGAATAGATTTCAAAAGGGGTGCCATTATAAAACACTGATCACATCCGATTTGTTTAAAACTTTTCTTAACTACGTAATTACATGTGTTCTGTACAGTTGTTCTTCCATAGTTTTGATGTCTTCAGTCTTGTATTTGCATTTCTTTAACCATACCTAAAGTCATGTTGAAACTCACCAGAATCAGTTGATTGTGTGAGATAAAATTCCCCATGTAAGATTCAGTACACTCTGGTCCAATCCTGGGTGATTACCATCAGGTCTGACAGCCACTAGCTGCACTAGCTGCAATACACTAAGTGTAAAAAAAAAACACTCTCTTGACTGCAGGTACATTTTGGGACATTTTCCACAGCAGGTCTACACTGGAAGCATTTCAGCCTTAGTAAATATCATACTTTGTCAAACCACATGACCGTGGCAGAGACATTTAACAGTGTCTTAAGATGCCATATGTGAATTATGTTGTTTATTTACTTTGATAATAATCTTTCACTAACCTTGACCAAGGAGCTACCATTTGTCTTATATACCTGCTGCAAGAGTTTGGGAAGTTTAATTGATTAAGTGGTTCAATGTCAGTTTGCTGCCCTTTATAGTAAGCAATGCAGTGCAGACTCTATGCGGAAAGGCTCACAGGTTAGTTACAGAGAGGACAATACTTCACAGTTACATCCCCACCATGCACAATGTCCTCGAGGACAATTACCCATTAGAAAAGGCACTGCTGGGATTCGAACCCAGGATCTCCTGTTTACTAGACAGGCGCTTTAACCAACTAAGCCACAGCGCCTGTGGGCCATGTCCAGCACCTATACAAAGTACCGTAATGTACATTTCTTGTACCAACGTCAGAAGGCCCCAAAAATATACTATCATTATCACCAACCAACCAAAATCACCATATAACAATGAAAGCAAGGAAGGCAGCAAATTCTCATATTTAAGAATTTGGAAAGGGCATATGGTTGGCAATGTATTTGATGAAGAATAATCCCTTAATTCCTTATCATATAAATCTTCAAGTTTGTGAGAACCACAGTGTTCGTTTTTACTGGTATCACACAAACATAGTGCACCTAAACCACCTCTGGGTCTTTGTTTGTTCAAGTTCTGCTATGAGAGGAGTTCTTGCTGTAGAAAAGGCACTGCTGGGATTCGAACCCAGGATCTCCTGTTTACTAGACAGGCGCTTTAACCAACTAAGCCACAGCGCCACCTGTAGCCCAACAGGTGCAGACAGTCACGGTTGGACTCATCACCAGCTGTAAATGTCTTCGGTGTGAGCCCATTGCTACTGGTGGTGGCAGTGATATGAGTCTAGGGTACCAATTGATTTGAAAGTATTTAAAATTGGGACTATATTTAACAAAAACAGTTTCTTTCATTCCTGCATACACATATCGGTACACACATACACTGCATGTGCAAATACGAACACTGTTTCTTCAACACCTTTTGCTGTGGTATCTTGCAGTAGTACTGTAGTATTTTTGTGTATTGCTACGGGCCTCTGGGACAAATAAGTCAACATCGGCACACGCAGACAAACACGCGTGCTCGCTGGGATCTTTGGACATGTCTAGGCTTCTCATGCTACCATGGTTACACTGCGGCAGAGACCTCATATGTAGGACACCCAATTAGCAGCTCACACCCACTATATGTGTTTATATGGCACTGCGTGTGTTTTAATGAGAATAAACAGGTTAGTTCTTCAATAGTTAATAAGTTTTAAGTTAAATAAAATTCTGTGGTATTAGTGCAATAAAGATAAATGATCCTCCTGTGATGCTTGCCTGTGCCTCTGTACTTCTTACACTTGCCTTTCCCTACCACCTTCATTATTCTACGCACAGTTTATTTCTATTTATCCTTTGGAACCCCTCCATATCCTCCTCCCACCTCTGCATTTGTGTCTCCTTTCCCCACTCTTATCCCTTCCTCTTTGCTTTTCTGCAATCTGCTTTCTTGCCCCCGGAGTCTTTACCACCCCTTCTCCCCTCCCTCACGTCTCTACCCCACCGCTGTGTGTGTTTCTGTGGGTTTTTAAGTGTATGTTGGATGAGTCAAAAAGCCGTGTCAGCATCAGCTGTGCACAAAGAAAGAAGGGAGAAAGAAAATGTCCAGATGAGTGTGCGTCTGACAGGAAATACTTAAGTGCTTGAGAGTGGACACTAAGTGTATGGGCTATGTGTGTGTGTGTGTGTGTGTATGGAGAGGCAGAGAGCGGGGGTGATCAAACGTGGGAAAACAGCTGAGATCGATGGTTTACAGGACGCGGCCTGAGACCAGTGACAACAGGATAAGCAACGTGAGTCACGGACAGAGGCAGAGGCGGAGGAGGGTGGTCATGTTTTCACACTGCGTGATCACCAGCAGACATAATAGAGCAGACCCTCTTCAGTGTTTCACTCTAAAGAGCAAGCCGGCACTTGGAGAAAAACATGTCCTTTTTAATTTCATTTCAAGATGCGATACAGCTGATGGAGTTCTAAGAAACTTTCCTAATTTCTAAGAATCTGAATAATGAAGTTACTATAAGTTCATTCTTTAAGACTTGCTATGTGTTGAAACTACAAGATCACATTGACATTTCCTGTCATTCCTGATAATGTAAAAATTGCATAGTATTGTGAAAACTACTACTGATCACAGGCTTCTTCAGAACAAGACCCTCTACAGCCTTGAAAAATTAGTTGATGGGGCTAAATCAGGCTTAAAAGAGTGGTTTCAGTCATGTACATTTGTTAAGTAAGACCGCATATTCCCACCTGTATCAAAGACCTTGTACCCTGTGCTTTGATTTTCATATAAAAATCAAAAATATCAGCCATAACATCATAGCAAACTATTGTTCTGATCTGACACGAGAGATTTCCAAGAGTTCTCTGTGACACGGAGATATGTCAAACAAAAGTACCGTTTCCAGTGAAAGCTGGCGGACGTCGCTTTGTCACAGTTCAGATTAATTTGATGTAGGACGCTTGAATCTGTCACAGGATGAAGCTCCTGCGCTGACTGACTGCTCAGTGTGCTGCCGTGGTTAATTAATCATAGGAAATTTTATTTGTTGTCACTGCTGGGACTGAAGTTAATTGAACATGTCATTTTTCTATTAAACAAATCCTGAAAATGCTGCTGTGGCTCATAGGTAACAACTGAACAGAAATAATGTGTAATATATAACCAAATATCACATGTTAATTATTTTATATATTTAACTCACTGCTCAAATTCAGCACCACCTTTACCAAGCTTGATAATACGTGATTAAAAAAATTAGAGCACTGTATTAAATATTTCACTGCTGTAAAATATCTGTCCGGTCACTTTTCTAGTGGACACAAAAATTTGAAATATTAGAAAACCCTTTCGGTATAATACAGTTCAGCTACAACATACAGCCTCCAAACAGTCGAACAGTCTGTGACACAATCTGAAGAAACGCTGGATAATATCAGTTTCATAAAGCGATGATTTATTGCAGCACTGTTAAATTAAATTGTAAGGATGTTTGTATTCTATAGCGTTTTTTCAGCGAACCAGATCTTGTAAAAAATGTTTCGTGGGACAGATGAAATGGTTTTGGTTTTATTCTTATTTGTAATATTTATCATCGGACTGCTTTGTACCCACTGGACCTCCATTACTATTCAAAACAAACTGCAAATCACCATTATTGTCTCAATGCTATAGTTTAAGGTTATCTAAATCACAGCCAGTGTTTCCTGAAGGCATACACAATAACAGATACACAGTGCCTCAGATATCTGCTTAGGATGTGACATGTTTAAATATAATTTCCTCTTGAACTAAATAAATAAAAGGTTCAATAGGTCGTGGTTGAAAATCCCTGTTGGCTCATTTTGAGACAGAAAACAACCTTCTCATCCTATCACCCTCCCTCTAATATCACCTGGGGCCCTCTTGTGATTATGAATAACTGCAGAGGCTGTCTGTGGTGTCATTTCGCCAAATACAGAGGCCACCTAATCATATTAGGAGGGTGTGAATCAGCATTGCATTAATTTGGGTCTTCTTTCCCCCCAATGAGCCCTTTCTTTTCTGTTCCTCCTCTTCCTAAATTATGGAGGCTGCAGTGAAAAGCATTAATGAGGACTCTGAGAGCATTCTGGGCTCAAACTGGGGAGGCTCATCTAGCTACTCAGCATGGAGACCCATTAGCTTTTAATGATATCTGCAGATAATTCCTGGGATTTGGTCAATAAATTTGAGCGAAACGCAAATTTCATTTATCGCATGCAAATGTGCCGCACAAAACTCAGAAGTGGGAGGAGGGAGTGAAATGCAGAATCCCATCGGGGCCCATAATTGGAGTCCAGTGTAGTCCAAGTATCGGCTACAGGAAAACTGGCATTTTCATCCACTGTTTTCTCTCCACTGCCATCTAAACAACTGATGATGCCATTTGTAGGTCCTTCGTGAAGCGCTTTGTCTCGACTGTTGTGAATTTGAAAGTCATGCATTTCACATGACAAGCTCTGTTACGAGAAAACAATACATAAATATAGAATAAAGGCCGTTTTCACAGAGGGGGTACGCTGCTGTAGGCCACACTAATCAGATTTTGAAGGCAGCGCTTTGGGGCAAAACCCCACTTTTTTTGGCTGTTTGATTTCATCCACTGATCCAAATTTACAAAAGAAACCAATATAACAAGTATAACACGGACAATGTGATGCAGCTCATCTGTTAGAGTAAATGGATGTTTTTATTCTGCAAAAATAGGGACATGGGTACACGAAAGCTAGATCAATGTTACAAAATGTGCATGAGGTATGTGTGAGACTTTCCTACTTTTATGGATTGGGCTGGGTGATGTGTATTTGTGTGTGTGTGTGTGTGTGTAGCTGTTGAGGCAGACATAAGGGTATGGGGGATTTAGCTGGATTGAGGACACCAAGTTGACTCCCTGAGTCCACCAACTCGTCATCGTTTTCTCCTCTCTCTCTCCCCCTTTCTCTTATCCTCTCTCCTAAGACTAGTCCAGCTAAAATGCAGCCGCAGAGGATTAAATACACTGCCCTTTCTCTTTCTTTTTGTGTGCCTCCCTGTTCTTTCTGTCTTTGTTTCTTCATGTTTCCCCATTTTATCCTTTACAATGGGCAAAAACACAGGCTAAACACACTCTAAATATCACCTTGGATGTGTGTGTGTGTGTGACTGTTTTTGAGTGTGTGTGTTGATTAAAGCCGGCCCATGGATTAATTAGGGTAAATAACCTCAGAGCAGATTTGGGGATTTAAGAGTTAAAACCGACTGTGGGCTTTACTCAGGACTGTATGTGTCTGTCAGTGTTTCATTACATGGACACACTCCTCATCCTGCAGGGTTCTGCTATTTTGCTGATGCTTTATGGAGCATCAATATTTAGTTGAGTTGGCGTTCGAAATTTAGCAGATGAGTCGCAAAATTACCTACATCGTTCACTTAAACAATTTCAAGGTTGTAGTTTCACTCCAGAGAAATAAAAAGTGTGTTTTTACAGAAAAAAACAGACATCAACACTGTAAGCGTCCCAGCGTTATCCAACTGGCTGGCTTCCTTCTGGATTCCAGTCGCCGGCTGTTTGCAGGCATCTACACTATCAACTGTGCTCTGACCCTGGACGGGGACAGGTCAATAATTGCTCCTTCCTGTGGAAGTCCCTTCTGCATTATTAACATTACAGCTGGGCCAGTTAGGGACCTATTTGTTTCAAAACCTTGACTGCAATGTCTCAGTGAAGTATGGGGTGAGTTAACTTTACAGGGCCACAAGGAATGATTATTTTGAGTATTCAGAAATGTGTTGATAGCTTATTTTATTATTACAGCCAACAATTAATTGTTTATTCTATCAAGACTTATTAAATTCATTAAAACTGTCCATCATAATTTAATGTGACATCTTCAAAAATTTCATCTGTACAGCAAAGGAAAAGTTTTCATTTATAACGATGTAAAAACAGAAAAGAAGCAAAACATCACACTGCAGACACTCCAACCAGGGAACGTTTAGAAAACCTGTTGACAATTATTTTTGATCAACCAATGCATTAGTCGATATCATTATTTCAGCCCTGTAACTCTGTCAAATTTTGACAGACATGTGACATTCCAGCAGAGCTCTCGCTGCACCCCACTGGTGTTTTCTCAGGCAGCCATCACTCTTGCTTCTCGGGGGAACAGAAGTGCTTTCACAGACAACGTACACCAACTCGAAGAGAACCGTGTGGCCCTCAACATCTCTACCGAGCTTGAAATGGAAAAATCGATAAACGTGATGCTCACTTTCTTCCTGTATACTTCTACACTTCATGGAGCTGATATCTTTTCGCTACTGGAAAAAAAAATGCCAACAATAACGGTGGTCAAAGTCAAAAGCGCGTACTGAGCAGCCATCTTGCTTCTTGATGTGAATTTCAGAAAACCCCAGCGCTTCTGATCGTTTATGACAAGCTTACCAAAATATCCATCTGCTGCAATTAAGTCAGATGAGCGCCACCTCACCTGCAGAAAAGCCAGAGGGGCCTCTGCATCTTGCTCAAGGACACAACAACAAAGCAGATGCTTGTTGCTGTGAGAGCCTGAGTCCACTGAAAGGCAGCCTCCCTTATCATTGTGAGGATTTTTACTACCTCCGAGAACATGCGATCAGAAATAATCACAAAACATTAAAGGCAGGAGGTAACGTGCTGAGAAAACACAGCAGGACGCGTCTTTCAACAACGCGGATGACAAAGCCAATTTGAAGATCTTTAGCCGGTGGCATGCAGCTCCATCCCTCAATGACTGAAAGAACTAACACATTGTGGTTGCATATGCTAAACTGGCTCTCCCTCTCTCCCACAAGTGAGACCAGGGCCTTGTTCACTCTCCAAAACCCAGCAGCAACAAGGCAATCTGTTCTCAAACAGCTGGAGCTGCCCCCAGGAGTGAAAGAGGGGTGGGTGGGTGGGGTGGGTAGAAAGAGAAAGGAACGAGAGAGAAGTCACAAAAAGGGAAGAGGTAGTGAAAGCGTGAAAAACGAGAAACAGAGAGAAAGACGGTGACGGAGGCAGAGAGTATGGGAGAGTTTGCTGTCATAAATAATCAATGCTTAGTCAACACAGAAAAATGAGAGCGTGTGAAGGAACCAGGGTTTCCTCCCATTGCCAAAATCCAAGAGGGAAAACTGCCAAACTCACACACGTCATGAGTAAACAAAGCTGAGCCAAAGTGAAAAGAGAGAGAGATATGGAGACAGACAAAAAGACTGTCAGAGCAAAAGAGAGCGATGAGAAAATACGCGGGACCGAGGGGAGAAGAAAAAGATGACAGAGAGAGATACAGAATGATATTTGGTGAAGAAGAAAGAAACAGGAGTCGGAAAGCAGGAAGGGGGCAGCAGGAAATTCCTTCGTCATTTTCTCGACCCTTTGTCCTTCTTAAAAAACTGGAATAAGACAATACTCCTCCTCCTCTTCTCTCTCTCTTTCCCATGCCACTCCTCCCTCACTCATTAGTTATGTCCTCCTTTCTTTTTCATGTGGATGCCGTGCACATCGCAGACAGCAATGATGGCTGGATTTAAAATCTCCTGCCTGCCGGCGAGCACTTTCCTCTGTCCTTCTGTGTTGGAATGGAACAGCACAGTGCCAGTAATGCATGCGTGTGATGCAGATGTGTTTCCTACCTCATGTCTTCCAGCAGGTCACATTCGGTCTGGTGTTTAAAGTGCAGTCTTGTCATCTGCTCCGTGTGCGTGTTTTTCAGCTCCTGTGTCACTTTGACCTGGAAGAAACAAAAAGACAAATATCTGTCACGTATCCATCAGTCTGGTGGGCGTGTGTGTTATTTGTTTCAGCCTTTTTCATCATTTAAGACTTTGGAGTGTAGCTAAAATGTTTTTTCCCTTCCTGGTCAAGCGCAGTGAACTATGAATGCCTCTACCTGCCTGAAAGTCATGTGCACATTAATAATGAATGATGATTTGTTGTTTCTCAGTGGCCACATCACCCAATCCTATTTAGGTTAAATGCTGCGCGAAATCACCAAAAGACAAAAAAAACAAACCAATGTGACAAACACGGTAACATTATCCAGTAGGACCGTAGCTAACTATTTTTTTTTATGAAATGTAAAAGAATAGTGACCTTGGATGCTATTAAGTTTGGAGAGCCCAAGGTGATCACTGATCAATCGACAGACAACTTACAATTTACAAGACCAGTATCAGAGCACATATTCAAAAAGAGGGATGACTTGATTTTAGTTTCTTTCATCTCCAAAGTTCCCTGAACACACTGGGCAAACATACTGAAGATGTTTGCTCTTTTCATGAAGTGCAGGTCGGAGTCACTGCTCCGTCACGGCTTCATTCACTCAATCTGCCAAAAAAAGGCGCTGATGGAGATAAAGGCGGAGAAAGTCAGAGAGGGATGAGGGAGATGTTGTCTATGCTAATGAGAAGGAGGAGAGCCACAACTCAAGTCTTCAACACATTCTGTCTTTTAGTATTCTGCCCCTGAGTCACTGTGACCTACATGCACAGGCGCAAATTATTTAACCCCCATCAATCAATCTGTCTGTCTGCCAATCAGCTGTCATCTGTTTTCGACCGCACTCAGCTCTAGAGTCACCTGAAAGGAATACACACACACAAACACACTCCCATCAGTGATCCATCAATGTAACAATCAGTGTCCAGGTTCTGTGAGGGCTTTTTGCACTTTAGGGGAGACTGAAGACGCTATTAACAGCCCGTAAAGGCATCTGAGCACCACCGGGCTAAAGGAAAAGTGCTACTCGTGTCGCCTTGTACACAAATTCATTCAGGCAGTCAGGGCAAAGGGCTATAAGGCATGCACTCATTTACACAGTCTTGCACAAAAAAGGCTACAGAGCTCAACCTTACTATGCACTCAAACATGCTCCCTCACACACACACACACATACAGAGTCACTGTGGTGGTCATTGTTTATTGTCGGGTGAATTCCATCGGCTATTCACCAGCGTAACAGTGGGCAAATTCATGACTGTTCTAGACAAAACAATCAACAACACAACACACACTACACTGGTACGCACAAACACACACACACATCAACACACACACACACTGCAGAGATCCTTTCTTTCATGTGCTGTGTCTTTGAAGATAAGGAGGGAGTGGTTCATTACATTATCGGGACAAAATGACTTCACTTGATTTCACCTTTTATCACTCATCGGAAAGTGCAGGGGGGAGAGAGACATCGAGAGAGAGAGAGAGAGAGAGAGGAGAGTGAGAAGGGTGCGAAGGGAAGGGCAAAGGGTGACGGAGAGATGGGGGGCAAAACGAAAGGAAGAGTGGGGAAGAATATGACGGGTGGGTGAGAGGATGGTGACAAAGACGAGACATGGAGACGCTGATTATAACAGAAAGCAACGGGGATGTTCTGATTATTAAAGGTCACGTTAAAGGAAAAGAGCTCAGCAGGGGTTGGGGTAGCTGATGCAGCAGGTCGGTCTTTACAGCTCGGAGAGAGGTTCCTGTTATGTCGGCCAGACAATCGTCACGCATATTTTTACTCATGACCGTGTACATCCCCACCTGTATGTAGGAGGACATAACAAAACAACCACTGAGATTAGGCGGGAGTTCCTAAAAATCTAGATATAGATCAACTAGATTTTCCTCAATAACGGAACATGGATGTTCTTTTTATCACAGTGACTCTCTTCTGATATGTTTCTCCTGTCCAATCACAGTATGAAGACTTGTCAGCCCATTGAAAACGGATGTCACTTTGATATGGTAACTTTGATCCTGTCACAGCGACGTGATGCATTAGATTTCATTGTCCAACCATCTAATTCCCATTAAATATGGCCAGAAAACACTACACAGAACCGAAGCTTCTCTGCAAGAGCCTCCAAAGAAATGTAACATTAACATCAATTAAACTGCAGAGGTGTAACTGATTTTTGTTGTTGGGTCCAATCTAACTCCTGTATGTGCCATTGCCATATAATGGATGGATGGATGGATGGATGGATAGATAGATAGATAGATAGATAGATAGATAGATAGATAGATAGATAGAGAGAGAGAGAGAGAGAGAGAGAGAGAGAGAGAGGGATTTTTTGGAGCAATGCACAGCCTCTGCCTCATTAGCAGCCATCTTTAATTTAAGCCACATAAAACTAATATATGAGAGTCAAACGAGATCAGTCTATAAGCAGATGTGCTGAGACGCAGACAAAACACTTAAGGGGCTGTATGTGTCGCACTGGGAGTGAAATTATTAGTATCCAACAGCCAAACACTGATGCACTCTGGCTCCGGTGCTGCGGGGCTGAGTGTGCCGAGTGTGCCAGCCACATTGGCAGCGGGTAACACATCGGCGTCTTGCAAATTCTGCCTCATCCCAGGAAGCCTTCGGAGCATCAAAACGGCGCGGGGACGACGGTGACGGCTGACAAATAGGATCTTGCAAAATGAATGTGACCGTAATGGTGCGCTAGATCAATGCAGGTGGAACAAGACGACCAGAGTGGTCTGTCTCTCCCTCTCTCTTTCTCTCTCACTCTCTCTCTCTCTCACTCTTCAGCCTCTGTTGATGAAAGGACCTGCTGATGTGTGTGTGTGTGTATGCGTGTGTGTGTCTGTGTGTGTGCACGTGTGTGTTATAGACATGATGTGACATGTTCAAGGCCAGTCTGTAGTGTAGACACCCACAGCATAAATGGCACTGGGGGAATATGTGGTAATTAAGAGAAAACTGTGCAGAGGTTCACAGCAGGGTAATTGGCTCTCATGCATCTATTTCAGGAGGACACACACACACACTCACAGAGAACACACACACACACACTTGGTGCCAGCTGTATAGGGGACTGTGGTCTTTCCTCAGCCCTATAAAGAATCAATAAGTCAGTATCAGCCAGCATGACCCCCCCACCACCCCCCAGTGTGTGTGTGTGTGTGTGTGTGTGTGTGTGTTTAGCTTTTGTCAGCTCAGCCTTTGATGAAACGACTTGACCCTGGACGTGCTGAAGGTCTTCAGTTGAGACGAGGAGCATCACAGCGTGGAGGAGCTGGGGTTTTTTGTTTGTTTTGTTTTTTTGCTGTGCTTTCTCTTGTCACAATCTTACCACTATCTCTAGTTAAAACAACATTAGCAACAAAAAGAAAGACCCCCCCCCCCAGCATACTGACACAGTGAAATCACAGATTCTAGCTGCGACGTTGCGGCCACAAGTTGACGTGAAAATCACACCGAACATTTGCCTTTCAATTAGAGTTATAATTTTCCACGACGTTGAGAGGACAGCCGGGGTGGCGTGATGTTGTCGGTGGTCTCCCGTTAGCACACCTAGCGTCCTCCGGCTAACGGTATCTGACGTTTGACGGCTCGCGCTGTAACGGCTGGACAGATGCATGTTAATGTCGCTAGGTTACCGACTAACCTTAGCTAGCAACCGTTGCTAATGTCGGCTAGCGAAAGGGGTCCCTTTTCTCCCCTCCCTCCACACACACACACACACACACCTCTAATTTCCCTTAAGACCCGCAGCGCCTTTTTTATGTGGTTAATAAAACCCACACGTCTATAAGGTCGCCGTTATCCGTCAGCTAAAAACATAACGGACTCCGCAAAATCACTCACCTTCCTCGGCGGCGGCTGCATTTTGGAGTATTGACATGAATGGTATTTCCCTGGTGAGATGTATTGTAATTCCGAGAGGAAATCCAAATCAGTGTGGGACTAATATATTTTTGGTTGTTCCCCTCACTCAGAACAAAACAAAACAAAACAAAAAAAATATACACCTCCCGTCCCTCCAGACGACCAGGGAGGAAAGACGGGAGTTAAATTTGTACTCCGGCGGCCATGATTGATGATAAATGGCTGGTTTATACAGAGCGGAGACTGGAGCTGCGAGGAGAGGCTGGACACACTTGTGTTGGTTGCTGCCACTACTGGAGGACTAGTGTGTACTGTACTGTTTTGTGAGGCAGACAGGCGGAGAGGAAAAAGCAGAGGGAAGGGATGGAGCGGTGTGAGGGGAGGGGGGGTTGGACGTTAACAGGGAAGCCCCTCAGCAAGGCGGCTCGACGGCTCCCCAAAGCGGCGGAGCGCGGCAGAGCAGAGCGGCCGGTCCGCGGTGAAAAACACCGGCAGCGGAGCCGTGTTTTGTTCTGCCTTCTCTCCCCGGCGTCCACACTGAACGTCGATTAAAGCTCGCGTAAAAAAAAAACAACGGATGCGGACAGCCTGAGAACTATAAAATGGGATTATTTGTCCCCTTAGCATCATTTTTGGGTGGGTTTTTTTGTTGTTGTTGTAACGAGCTGAAGGAGGACGCGGCTGACGGTGACGGGAGGCTGCGTCCAGCAGACCTGCATAGCAACAAGAAACCGCAGTCGATCGAGGAAAAATCGATCACAGACTGGGGTGAGAACGCTGTATTTAAACAAACAAACAAAGGACACTTGCTCCCTTTATTGTTGATAATAACAATATAATTATAATTATTTTAATTATAAAAATAATATTTTAGACTGTCATCCAATCCAGTTAAAACAATAGCTTATAATAACGTGCAAATTGTTCAAATAAACACTCAAAATGCATTTCAAGACGTGATCAATTAGTGTGTGCTATTACAAAGTTGACTATTAATGCACAAATCCTCAAAAATCTACAGGCATCAGGGGTAGAAATGACAAAGTGGGGTCACTGAGTTCATTGGAAGTGTGTTAAAAGAACAATTAAGGACACACTGGAGTGTCTGGAGCTTTGTAATAGGTTGATGTGATACACTCCCCAAAAAAACGCCAAAAAAAAACAGGGCTGCAGTTTGTGTAGCACAAGGTGCAACCTACACTCATGTACCCCCAAGGTATAATTATTGGACTTCAAGGTATATAACTATGGAAACCTGTTTTACATCTGTGCTGCCGAGCAGTCTTAAAGTGCAATCATGAGTCAGGCTGTTAAACCAAATACAAGATTTCACTGTTTTGTTTATTTACTAAATCTTTTATGTGTAAGCTATGGTTTAGTAGCCTTGAAACAGAAGAAATGAAAATAGCAGAGGGAGCTGAATCCTGAGTACAGATATGTGACTGACTCACACTGAATTAAATATCAACCCGCTTTCATGAGAAACTTTCTGGCAGTAAAATGGTGGGATTTTTTTCAGACAAATAAACCAGGAGGAGTTTGCTCACACCTGCCCGGAAGTTACAAATTTAATACAGTATTTCTGACAATGTAGAGCCTGTGTTGTCTTATATCAACATGTATGTTTAAGTGTTAAGTGTGGTTTGATACAGCTTGTGGTATGAGGAAATATAAATGTTGCAGTACACAGGGTAAACTAACAATGTAAACACATACATACAAACATGAATAATTGTTTCTGTGAAATTTTAATCTCCTCTCACTAGCCCATCGTGTGCCCTTTGTGAAGTCGAAATTTAAATTGTCCAGACCTCTCAAGGTTAAGGCTTACTTGTTGCTGACGGGATGGAATGCAGTCAGTGTTATTGTTGCCCAGAAATACCCCTGCTCCCATTGCCGGTGCCACTACTGCCAACCTACAGCAGAGTGTTATATGGCTGGCAGGTTTCGGTGTAACTGTGTCTTGGAAAAGCCAAGTAAGTGGAAATGATACAGAGAACACCCTGGAAGCATCCATTTTGGCTACACAGAAAATAAGACAAAAACAATGGCTGGAGGGGTAAAGTATTTTACTCCCTGCCACCTACGTGCCGTGGCCAAGGTTGAGGTTAAGGGCCGTGTAATCATTAATACACCAAGTTTCTGGAGCAGGTAAGACATTAAGTACTCCTCCTCACCTCTCTTCTCAGTGTAACACTCAGACTAACACGCATATTCAAACACATGCACGCACACACTTGCATCCAGTGAGCCCAAACACATCTGCTAACACCCACACATGCAACCTACTGCCAGTGGCGCAGAGGAAAATGGCTTACAGTCACTGTTGGATCATATTGTATTTGTTAGGATCCTGCCAGGATGCTTTTGGTTTATGATTCCTCTTGTGATTTGACTTAGGAGCATCTATATTTCGTTGGCCATAGAGAGGTAAGAAATATACTTATATTTAAAACACTCCTGTGCCTCAACTAAAAGTAAGAAAATTAGCCAAGATAGTTAGTATACCTTGAATATTTGCCTGAAATGTTGGAATTCACATGTAATTTTAGGAATTCTTTGTATACTGGTGTTTTAAATGTCAAATCTGTCATCATTTTGGACAAAAGGACAATATTTTTATATTATATATTATCTATATATATGTACATATAGATAGATAGATAGATAGATAGATAGATAGATAGATAGATAGATATGTAATACATACTGTATACATATGTCCTTGTCACTGTCCATTTGGCTCAGAGCCTCAGGCCAAACTGCTCACACACTAACCCTATACAGGCCACAGCTTGTCAGACAGGCATACACCTCTACAGCGTTTTCACCAGCCCAAGTATTTAAGGCGTGCATTCGGCTCTAAACAACACACTCAGATACACTGTATCTACTCATGAGGATGAGGATACGTGACACGGCACAGGTCAATCCTGGACAGCCTTTGAAAGTCGATTGCATTCATACAGTGTGAGTAACTCTATATGTTTTAGGGGTCCTGTCTACGAGAAGGGGGGCTTAGTTCATTTCTTGAGACATAATGTGGGTGTTTATGTTCAGCCAGTTTAATTAGAAATAGCACAGATGAGTTGACTGCTGAATAATAAGATGTGCTTGGTTCGGTGAGTCATGCACACAGCAGGTCAGAGGAATTTGGGGGTCGACAAAAGGGGCCGCTCTGTCTCCGGTCTGTTATCTGTTAAATTCAACCTGCAGCTGTTTTGAAGAGAGAGGGGGAAAAAAGCCAGCGAGCCAGTGGTACAGAGGAAGAGGAAGAGGCAATGTTTCTGATAAAGAGGACATGTTTTATTATAATGAGAAAACAATGCGAGAGAAAGCACTTTAAGTTAACCCGTCTGTCAACTGAGAAACAAGTAAGTCTGACATCTACTGTCATATTTGCATGCAAGTTTTTACAGCGTCGCACCGAGTCCCAGGCATTTACATGACAGGTTTGAACTTGAGTTTGTCAGATAAACAGGCAGACTTGCGGAGTAAGACAAAAATGGACAAAGGTTAAGTGAGACGGCGATGTAGCGTGCATGCCAGTGAGTGCTGCAGAAAGGGAAGGTTTAAACAAGGGTTTTGAAAACAAGGTCTGGTTTGAGTTAAAAAGTTATTCCTCTGTCTCTCCCTCTCAGAGCCGTGAAGTTTTGGAAAACTTTGACATGCAAAGTGCCAGAATGAGTGTTGTTCTTCTGCACGAGAACACAGCTGCACTAAAGGTTTACTAAAAAAAAGAAAAGAAAAATTGTGTGAATCTGTTCTGCAGCTCAGATGAGTTTTTTTGCCTTGCCTTGTTTTGTTTTGTTTTCCTCTTTGGGGGCGGAGAAAAGAGAAGCAAAAGGTTAGACCAGTAAATCTATCAGTAATCCGCTGAGACAAAGTGTCTAAATGTCATGAGTAAACCTGTTGGGCCGGGAGGTAAGGTGGAACAGTACATCTTGTTACCTACATGTACAGCACTACTTTATATTGCAGCCATTAAACTCACATCTTTCCATATTGGAACAGTTACTCACAAACTCGTTAATCTATTCTACCAGGGAAAAAGGCATTTCGAATAACATACAATTATCAGTTATGATATAATTTGAGTGCCACCATTTAAGTACCGTCCTCTCGTCTCTCTATCTCTCACAATTCTTCTCCCATTTAGTCAGCCACACACCCAGGAAGAAAGCGGCAATTAAAGGAAATCAGCCTTAAAATGATTTACTTTCTTAGACATGCACAAGAACTTTTAAATGGGATGACTCAAGCTATAAACTGGATTGTGTAAATTTGATTGTGAAATGGTCCAACCAATTATGCTTGAGCGTGGCACGACTTACACTGGACTGTTCTGCTGAGGCATGCCAGAGGGAATGACTTGGAGCATCCGAAAATGTTTTAGGTTGATGTCACTTTTTCGTGGTCAGACCCACTTCCTGTGCCTCTGCGTGTCTGTTAGTTTCTGTGTATATGATAATCATGGTTAGCTATGTAAAATAGTTTCTAATGTGGCATATTCCTAATCTGTTCCTCGTTACTGATCCTCTCCTCAGGTGTCCTAATGACCAAGATGGCCACCTTTGACAACAACACCAACCAAGTCAATTTCAGTGCCTTCTACTGTGAATTTCAAGAAGATTTTAAATATATTCTCCTTCCTGTGAGCTACACCTTGGTCT
The DNA here is from genome assembly GCA_028564955.1 of Terapon puta. Taxonomy (NCBI): domain Eukaryota; kingdom Metazoa; phylum Chordata; class Actinopteri; order Centrarchiformes; family Terapontidae; genus Terapon; species Terapon puta. Next base: position 14,692,280 of record JAOXYL010000059.1, read on the forward strand.
TTGTAATTGGCCTGGCGCTCAACGCCACAGCGCTGTACGTGATTGTGTTCCGCACTAAGCGCTGGAAGCCCTCCACGATCTACATGTTCAACCTGACGATGTGCGACACTCTCTACATCTTCACTCTGCCCTTCCTCATCTATTACTACGCAGATGAAAATGACTGGCCCTTCAGCGAACCTTTCTGCAAGATCATACGCTTCCTTTTTTACGCCAACTTATACGGTACGGTTCTCCCTGGTAGGGGACGACGTAGTATGATGTAGTATAAGATATGATGTATTATTTGACTTGAGCAGCATAAGTTGACACGACATAACCCAATAAATGGCCATAATATAAGGCCATAATATAAGGCCATAAAAAATCTAACTGATATGATTTAAATGATAGAAATAAGAATTCAAAAGTATTAAATTCTCTTTCTGCAGGCTCCATTCTGTTCCTGTGCTGTATTAGTCTGCATCGCTTTGTCGGTATCTGCTACCCTGTGCGCTCCCTCCACTGGGTCAGTGCCCGCCGGGCCAGGCTGGTGTCTGTGGCAGTGTGGGCCTGTGTTTTACTCTGCCAGGCACCTATTCTCTATTTCTCAAGAACGAGGTAATTTAAATCGGTATAACTGTCTCATTTTTTCTCCTCTTTCCTTCCATTGCTCCCTTACTTAATTAATATCCTTTGTCACTGAACTGAAAGTGTATTTAAGTGGCCTATTGATTTTTATGGCACACCAATTTTGCCAAGTACCTTATCTTAGGTTGCCTTAATGGGACTTGCTGCTAGCTCACACATTTACATTTTATCTCCTTTCTTTCATCACTCCTATCTCAGTTTCTGTGGTTTAATGCCAAACAAGGCAGTAGTGCCATTTAGAAATCCAATCAAGCTGTAATCTCTTACCAGGGATGTGGACACTGAGCGGATCTGTTACGACACCACCAGCCCCGAGCTGTTTGACGACTTCCTGGTGTACAGCTCGGTCGTGTCGGTCCTCATGTTCGCCCTGCCCTTCATGGTGGTGATGGTGTGCTACGGCCTCATGGTGCGGAAGCTTCTTGAGCCCGGCTGGGGGTCCGAAGGGGGAGTCGGGGGCGAGCGGGGAGGCCTGACTGCCCACCGCTCTAAGCAGAAGTCAGTGAAGATGATCATCATTGTGCTGGCAGCGTTCATGCTCTGCTTTCTCCCTTTCCACCTCACCCGGAGTCTGTACTACTCTTTCAGATACCTAAGGCAAGCCAACCCAGCACAGGTGAGGACAAACACATTTTATTTTATGACAAATGTGACACACAAAAGCTCAAGGTATCATTTTTATATGTTCATCAGATCAGCTGTACGTTGCTGGAGGCCTCCAGTGTGGCTTATAAGGTGACCCGACCTTTAGCCAGCGCCAACAGCTGCCTGGACCCGATCCTTTACTTCCTGGCCGGGCAGGACGCCCGCAGTAACCTCACTAAAACTTTTAAGTCATCATCAACAAAACCAGCGAGTGTTAGCCAACGCCTGACAACACAACTCTGATCCTGTGCCCTAAACTATCTTGGTAAAAATGCAAAAAGATTGTTGGGACTTGTACCGTACTTACTGCCAGTCTCCTCTGGTGGAGGCGACGTCCCATACCTGCCTCAAGAGGGCACTTTTCAATCACGAATGTCCACCAGCGGTCTGTTTCATTAGCACGGGACTCTGGAGGGCAGTAATACCTCTGTAAAATGTGAAATTTAAAACAGGGGAATGCTTTAAATACTTTTTACTTGACTACCAACAGTCCGCAGCCTTCATCATCAACCAGTAGAAGATTTAACCAGATGTAAATATCAGATATGACCAATACAGTTGTGAAGGTTTTAAATGATTACCTCCATCATGTTATGCATTCCTCGTTTAAGGCATTAAAGGACTAGGATTTCTAGTTATGTTCTTATGTTTGAACAGTTGTATGAACAGAAGTAAACTACATGGTACTCCACAGCTGTGGTTTTCCTTTATGATGAACTACTGCACCTGATGTCTGTGTGCCTGAATGAAATCAAGTGGGTTTTCCTCGGCTCTCCTTTCTCATCAGACAAAGAGGGCAGACATGCTGTCTGTGTGCTCAGCCTCTTTTGAGTTTTAAGGCTTTGTTGTTGGTTTTGTTGTTCTAATGTGTGTGTGTGTG
>JAOXYL010000059.1:14783688-14834792 GCA_028564955.1 Terapon puta
CAGAAAGAAAATATGGACTCACCACTCTGGGTTTGGTCCTCTGTGGGGCACTCGTGGATGCAGAGTCCTCTTTCTTCTGTGATCCGGTTTCTGTAATTCCACTGCTGCTGGTCTCACTGGGCCCCTCTGAAGCCGACACTGAACCTTCAGCACCATCCCGGGCCACTGGAAGAGGCCCCGGGCCCTCAGTCTCCCGCTCCACATTGCTCAGTTCGAGGATATATTTTTGGGTCACATCCTCCAGAGATGGGGCCTCATCTCCTGGAGGTTTACTTGAGGATGAGGGCTCTGTACTGGGTCGGAGAGCAAGGCAGTCCGCTTCCTTCAATGGCTGGAGGTGAGGAGGTGGTGAAATGGGTATAAAAGTGGCAGGTTCGCTGGCATGGCGGACATGCTTGGGCCTAGTTTTGGGTCTGGACTGCAGTGTAAGAAGAGGAGGGGTGTGTTCAGTTTGATCATTGTGATCCTCATGCTCCTCTGAGCCCAGTTCTGGGGGCTCCAACGGGTCTTCATGAGAGAAAAATTGAGCCAGTCTATTTGGACGCTTCCTAGGGGGGCGACGGACCATTCTAGGAGACAGAGCCCCAGCTAGCTTGAGGTCAAAGTTAAACTTCTCCACCTCTGTCTCTTCTCTGTCCTGGTCTATTGCATCATCATCTTCATCATCATGGTGATCAGAGTGGGCGGTGCCTTCTGACTGGGAACGAACTTTCTTGACTTTATTACCGCTGTTAGCATGGTGATGCGGCGGTGTCACCAGTGCATGTTCAGGCTTAACCTCTGGCTCCCATAGTTCCTCTCGCTGCTCACTGAGGATCGGCTCACTGCTGGAAGGTGGGATCTGGCCGGGCTGATCCAACTCGCTGATTGGCTGAGTGCTGCCAGTCTGACCTTTGAGCTGAGGGTCATTCTGGGAAAGCAAAGGGGCATCACTGCGGCGGCTAGGGTCACTGAATGACTTCTTCTTGGGAGCTTTGCCATTGCCATGGTCGTCTGTCATCAGTCTGTCCATTGCGCCAGGCTCAGCTACAATGCTCCTGATCACCCCACTGTAGTCACGAACACCATCATCACGGAGCCCACCATCGCTATAAACTGATAAGTCACTGGCCACACTGCCCTTGTATTCTGCCAAGGTGGCCACAGCAGAGGTCTCTGAAGCACCTCCTCCTCCTCCTTTGACAGACAGGGATCCTAACAGGTTGCTGTCTACAGAGGAATAATTGTTATTCCCTTCCTCTGCTACAGAACAGCGCCGCTGAGGCATGGGGTCACTGAGAGAGCGGTAGACTGCAGACTCCCCATTTCCAACAGCTGCCAATGTTGACTCTGCATTACTGCCATTACTGGAATCAGAGCCTGTGTTGTTACTACCAGAAGGGGAGAATTTGCGCCTTCGACGGATAGCACTTGGGGTCACAGGGGCTTCTCCCCCTCCTGTAGTGCCTGCTGTCCTCTGCATCACAGCGCTGTTGGTACTGACCTCCTCATTGGTAGTGTTGACACTGTTGATACCAGAGGTGCTGCTCAGATCCATGATGATACTGTCACTCTCAGCCATACGAACAGGAAGAGGCAGGGAGGAAGATATGCCGACTTCATTCAGACGATTTGAACAGTTCACGCTGTTCCCTGTCATCTCTTCTCTCTCCTGCTTGAACCCTTCCACCTCGTGGAGAGCAGACTGCTTCCATACGGTGACGGGCTGTCCCAGCACATCCCTGGCGATGCGTGACCCCAAATTAACCCCCGCTGACCCAAGGAATGACCTCTCAGACGGATCACTGGGGCCGGTCTCTGGCTCTGTTACAATCCCTTCATCTGTTAAACTCGACTCATGGCCTGAAAGTTCATCCACAGAGCGGTCGTAGGACATGCTTTCCTCCGAGTCGCCCTTTAGCAGGGCTCTCTCCGTCTCTCTGCTCTGTCTCTTTGCCTTCTGCCTGTACTCTGTGCCCCTGCTGTTTAGCTTCTCCAACTGCACACTTTGTCCATCCCTCTCGCTCTTCTCCCACTCTCTGTTCTCTCTCTCCCTCTCATGTTTATCCTTGTCTTTCGTGTTCTTAAACTCAGCCTCTTGATCAGTTCTCGCCTCATCTTTAACCCCCCCTCTTGCGCTCTCTATCTCCTCACTTGTTTTCCTGGCCTGGAAACATTCATCTGCTAAATCATTGTCACTTCTCTGTACATCTATATCATCGTCATCTTCCCTAGTGCTCATCTGGCAGATATCTCGAATGACCTGCCTGGCTTCCTGCACATACTTCTCCTGTAATGGAGGAATCACATCTTCATCATCATCATCAAACCCATAATCCCTTATTCTTTGTGCTCGACCAACCCTAAAATCACCCCCATCACTTTCTACTTCCCTGTCTGACACTGACACCCTTCCTCCATCCGTCTCTCCGTCCATGTCAAGCTGCTGCTCCGAGGAGCTCCTCTTTGTGGTGCCGCTCGTCAAGTAGCACCTCACAGACGATGTGGGTTTGTCTGAGTAAGTGAAGGATTTTGCACGCCGCAGGGTGGCTGTCAGGTCTTTCAGTGATGGACGGCGCCCAGAGGGTAGAAGGGTCCCGCCGTGTGTCCGCGAACCCATCCTGTACACAGATGACCCCTCCACACCCCCAGATCTGTCTCCACTTGTTTTCCGCACCTTTAGTTCTGACAGGTCTGATTTCAGAAAGCTCAAGAGTGACATAGTTTCTGAGGTGATATCAGGGTTGGACATGGATATTCGGTTTTTATCATTATCATCTACCCCATCCCCACTAGTTGTGCTTCTTAATGCCATAGTCTCACAACCCCTGGTCCCAGAAGATATCCCACCTTCTCTGCCAAGTACATTAGGTATGGGGGTAATTGTAGGCACAATTTTGGGGCGGATCCGCACAGGGGCACGGGAGAAGTTATCCCCGTGACCAAAGCTTGGGGAGCGGTACATGGTAACATTCCCATGGTAGGTTTTACTCAACATGGATGAGGATGCAGTTCTGCTTGTGCTGCCTCCTACTCCAGTGTTAAAAAACACATTTGTTACACGGTTGGTGCAGCCAGCCTGATCCTCCTCCTTCAGGGTCTCAGTGCTGGAGTATCGGCTGCTGCAACGTGAACCACCAGGGCTGGAAACAAATGGGGGGATGTTGACCTTTGACACACGTGATACACCAGGAAGTGCTGTTGTCACAGGTGAGGTGATGCGTTCCCATTGCTGCACCCTGGCTTTATTACTATGACTACTGGGCTCTCTTGGCGAATGGCTCAGAGATGCTGCTCTCAAAGATTCTCCTCCTGTGTTTTGCTGGTGGTGCCTCTCCAAGTGCTCCATAGTCAACGCTGTGTCACTGTCACTGTCTTCTGACTCACCATCATGATCATCATAATCATCACGGCCTGTTGCTAGAGCAGCTCCACTGACCCTCTTCTTCTTTCTCAGTGAGCGACGGCGCACCGCCTCTCGACTGTGGGGGCCTAAAGAACCAGGGCTGTCCTCCTCACTGCCTGAAGACCTGCCAATGCCTTTAGCACCCCAGAAGCCATTTTTACTGCGGTATAAATAGCTGCCTACGCGCTCTGTGGCTCCCCTTTCTCCTGCTCTGTAGGAGGTGGAAGGAGCAGGGCCAGAGGGAACGCTCCAACCGGCTCCCCCACCACCTCTTCTTCTCCCGGTGCGCTCCTCCTCTTCGTCCCCAGAGCTAAACCTCCAGCGGGAGCTGAGGGGAGAGGCAACTCTTGCCGGGTTTCTTAGCTCAATGGAGGGAGCTACAGTAGAAGAGGAGGAGGTAATGGCTTTATCTGGAGCTGGAGCACAGGAGGGGGAGGAGGGGGTGGGGGCTGGCCCTCTAGAGGAGCTATGTGAGGAATGTAAACTATCCCTGGGCAGCCCGACCCCCTGTCTATCCCTTCTCTCCCTCACTGTCGGCTGCCGAAGAGAGGAGGAGCAGGAGGAGGTGTCTAAGCTCTCCGATCGACTCCAAGACAGGGGTTGAAGGTCAGGGCTGGGGTCAGATGTCAACCCTGTCGTCCTGGGGGTCTTTTGGGCAGCCTCTGTCTCGGTGCTGGGACTGTGAGATCTGTATAGAGATGGGTTAATCCTACCACCACTGCGACTGCTTCTGCTGCTGCTTTGACATCTAATACTGCCAGAATGGTTGTTATTATGCGTCTCTATGTCTGCCTCATCCTCATTTGAGTAATGCTGGTGGTCAGCTTTCAGATAAAAGTCCATACCGTAACAAAAAGTTTCTTTATCAATAGTGCTTTCTCCTCTTTGTGCTCCAACTATGCATTTGCCATGCAAAGACAGGCTGCCTATTTCATTAGCAGAGCTGCAAGGTGAGAGTTTCTCACTTCTGTCCGGGAAAGGAACTCTCTCACTGGGGCTGAGTTCCTGCAGATGGCCTCTACAGGCCGCTTTTAAATTCTCACAAGCATCGGTCTTGTGCTGCTGCGCGGCTGTGTCTCGCCTCTCATCAAAGATCTGTCTAATTTTTGTGACACTGGGCCACTTGTCAGAGTGCAGGGGAATAAAGTCGCTGCGGTGTGGAGAGAGATAACTTCTGTGAGATTTACAGGGTGGAGGGACCCCTCTGCTCGTAACATCCTCCTCCTCCTCATCTGTAGTCACAGTCTTTCTGGGATCAGAGGGACATGCATTGATCTGTGTATAGTCTCTCTTACCGGAGTTGCAGCTGCTGTCGACCGATGAAAGTGGAAAAATCCGCCTCTCGCTTCTCCTCTCCGAGTCCGAGCCTGACACAGAGTCGGTGCCGGAGTGCAGCCTCTGCACTTTGTTGTCTGTGAGAGTTTCTGCTGTGGTGGTGGTGGTGGTGGTGGTGGTATCGCTGTCCTGGAAACAACCCCCGCCGCCGTCCTCGTGAAAAGACTTCCGAGACGGAGAGCCGTCTCTCCTGGAGCCCCTGGCCCGGGGCAGAGTGCTGCTCCCCCGCGTCCCCGCCGCGCCGTCCCCCGGTGAGGCTCTGTGCGTCCCGGCGGACCCGCTGCTGAACTTCTCAGTGAGCTGGCGGATGGATGGAGAAATGGAGGAGAGAGGAGTGGAGGAGCCTCTCTTTGGCTCTGCGGTCGGGAGGCCGGCGGTGGCAGAGATTTTGGAAACTTTCCTTGACACACTGACATTACGCGTCGCGGAGGGCTGCTCCGCTCCGCTGGGCTCCGGGGGAAGGGCGACGCCAGCTGCCTCCAAGTCCTCTGATTTGTGTGGCCGGTCCTCACTCCCGCTGGCGCTCCAAGACCCCAACTTCTTGAAAGAGACGCTGCGGTACACAGCCGCGTTCCTCCTCTCTCTTTCTGCCATTGTTCATGTCTTTCTTTGGTCACATTTTACGCACGCGTTTTTAATACCAAATGCAGATCCGCGCACCTTTTTGGCATTGTGGTCCAGTCCCCCCCCCTCCCTCCACTCCAACCCCTGCAGCCGAAAAGCACGAAAACCCAACGACAATAAAAAACGAAATTGCTGGCAAAGCTTCAAAGTGCTCAGCAGCTTAATCAAGTGTTAAAGTTGTTCAGTGAGTCGAGCACTGCGCTGTTTTCTTATCAAAAACTTACATGTTGTCGATTCCAGACAAACCGCATCCGTGGTGGGAGGAAAAGCGCTACAACTTTTTTTTTTTTTTGGCCCCAAACTTTCCCAACCTGTTCACAAACACAACTTCTCCATTGTTGTCCCCCTCTACGTGTAAACCTGTGGCCATGGCCGGGTCAGCGTGCCTGCCCGGGCCCGACGCATCCCTCCCTGTTGGTTCTCTAAAGTGTTTGTGGATTCCTTATTTTGGCATGATTTGGATTTCCGTGACTTCTGTTGTTTTTTGCATGTTAATGCCTGAGATAGGGCAGAGGGGGTGGGCGGGACTAGGGGTATAGGGGCTGTCATAGCCCCCTCGGGGACTGAGAGGAAAAGCTCTTTCTTTTTGATAGGAGAAGGCAGATACTGTGGACAAACTAGATGTAATTATAGCCCTTTCCCTTGCGAACAGCAGCACTGTCAGGAGTTTTTTTTTTCTTCAGAAAGAGAGCTGCAGACTTTGGAGTAACATTTTAGGATTGGATTAGATGTTTGTAAAACTCACAAACATCCTCAGGGAGATCTCACCATAAATAGACAGTTCTTCTGCAAGATGCAGAATAAATGTGGCAGTATTTCTGTGGTTTTTAGATAAAAGGCCACAGAGGACGCTAAGGAATGGTGCGCTTTGATTCAACACCACGTTTTGCATATTCAGCACCACCTCAGTGAGCTGTGATGGTGTTGGTGAATTAAGAGTGTCAGCATTTAGAAGAGGGGTGGAGGGGAGGGGGGCAAAGAAAAAAGTTTTCACTCATGCACAATAACCCTTCTGTGGTGCTTCCCATGTGGCTGTCTGGTTAACAGGTCCTTTTGTTCCACACAGGAATTCTGTGTTACATTCCCTCAGAGAGGAGGAGCTGCTGTCTGCAGCGCCCCCCACTGTCCAACCTGGAGACAGCAGGGCTCAATGGCCAAACCATCATCTGTCATAGGCTCAGATTCTGCACCACTGATAAATGCTCATGTTGTGTGTGTGTGTGTGTGTGTGTGTGTGTGTGTGTGTGTGTGTGTGTGTGTGTGTTGACCCAAAAACCACAACTATATTATATCCTTTAGTTTTTATTGATTATATGAGCATCATTTTAGATATAACCTGTGTGACTTTGGCCTCTTCAGCATCTGAATGTCTTACACGCTCAGTGCTGCCTGTATGTGCTCATGAAGTGCTAATTTGCCATTTTTCTCCAGTCTACAACTAGCTACAACTAACATTAAATTGTGTAGTAACTTGTCATTGACTAATATATGTAAACTTGCCACCCGGTAGGAACAGTGGTAACATCATCATCATGATCAGGTGATGAAACAGATAAACATCAAATTGAGCATTAAGAGTAAATTGTTTACCTCTGACCAAAACTTTGACCAAAAAGCATATTAACTTGAGCCCCCATCTCCTCCTGGCACCTGAGCTATCTCCAGATAACTGGACACTCTCTCCATGGGCTAAGGAGGCCTGTGAGATATGGTTCAGTACGACAGATAAAACTTATTTCAAGCTTCATTTTTCTTGATTCTCATGCAGCAATCTGCCAGTGTTTCTTGTTTTTGTGAAATAACTTGAAACTTGTTGATTGCTACTGACAACTCATTGAAATAATACCATAACAGTGGTGGCATTTTAATAGTAAATTATAGATAGAGATGACTTATCAGGTCAATTCTACCATCCCTCTGTTGTTGGTTTGTTCTGCTTCTTTTTTTGCTATTAAGTATTATATATGCAATACATAGTATGCAACACACAACTCCTGTAAAATGTCTTCATGTAAATACATTTTTTAATAATTGACAATAACAACTATTCAAAATTAAAATAGTTTTTTACAGAGGGGATTTCATTCCATCGCTCTGTCATCCTCAGGCTGGCAGCAGCAGATGTTTTTCTGCAGCCACTTGAGGAAGCCACTGATTCTACGCATTTTTGTCTTCTGAAAAAGCAAAGGAGGAAAGTCAGTGCTGAAACTCTAGGCAAGGTGTTGGCTGCTCTGCTGTTTCACTGGACACCATAGTAACGATCGGAGGCTGAAACAGTGCAGACCTCTCCCTCCCGCTGCAACTTCAGTGATGATCTTAAACACATCCTTTGCAAAGCAGTTGAGCTTCTTCACCCGGATATCCTGGATCTCACCCTTTGAGAAGGGGATCTGACATGGAGAACAGAGCGGTGGAGATATGGTACTCAACAGCTTTGGTCACCCTAACAGCCACTGTACAAAGCTGCTGGGAGGGTATGTTGAAGGATGTGGTAGGAGGAGGCAACCAGAAGCCCTGCAGGACTTTCGGATCACCTCCATCACCACCTCCTGTGGGCGAAGCAGTTTGATGCAACAGGCCTCCTGCTGCTGCTCTGTCTGTGCCTGGCTTATGATCTTGGGATGTCTGCAGGTTACAGTTGTTTGTTTAGCAAAAAATTCAGATCACCACAGAGACATCACAACCACTAAATGTGAGGTGATAGTAAATATGTGTCAAATATGACTTACTGGAACCGAGGGGGGGCAACGTCTGGGGAGCTGAGAGGCCGTCTGGCTTCAAACTCAACATTCCTCATCTTCATGCTGGTGTTTACCTCCCAAGCCTGAGACAAGCACAAGGTACGATGAGCGGATTTGAAACATTACAGCAAACATCAAGTGTGATGTTTGAGTTGATCTTAGCTCAGTAAAGTTTCTGTTCATTTAGATGGATGACAATGGAAGCAATCACTCACTCATGTAGTCTGTACAGGAACTTGCTGATGCGTCAAACGCATTAACACTGAGAAAGATGAATTTCTCAATGTTATGTAGTGAACCCTCGTTGATCGCGATGGTTACGTTCCAAAAAGAACCCGCGATATGCGAAATCCGCGAAGTAGTCAGCTTTAATTTTTACAATTATTATAGATGTTTTAAGGCTGTAAATGCCCTCACTACACACTTTATACACTTTTCTCATACAGGGATTAACATTTTCTCACTTTTCTCTCTCGTTTAAACACTCTCAAAGTTCAAATCTTCGTAGAAAAATAAATCCAGTATTATAGAATGAAACCAAAGAACAAAACCTTTTTGTTTTCAGACAGCGATCGAAGATTTCTGTAAATTTGGCAAGCTGAACGCTTTCTGTACTGTACAGGACACACGGCAGGGAGGAGACTGATTGACAATGATCTACAGACCCTTAACCAATCAGGATGTAGAACACAACAAAAAAAAAGGAAAGAAAGAAAGAAAAAAATCCACGAAAGAGTGAGGCCGCGAAAGGTGAACCACATTATAGCGAGGAACCACTGTACATTCTTTTTTGTTATCTACTGGAGCCTGCAGGTCCTTTTTGTTTTTATTACCATCATTATTATTAAAGCTTTTACCAAATATATCAACCATATGTAGATCATTTGAAAATCATTTCTCACAGCTCTTATGATAAGTATAATATGATAAAGAGCCAGCTCTGTAAACAATAATTCACATCCGCGACTGGCGTCCTCTCCTTCGGCATTGTCTTGATAATAACAGATCTACAGGGGGCGCCAAACCATTAATCTTTGCTCTGTTCAATATGCAATAAAGTTACACTTACATAACTGTTACACTAATTAAAATAGCTATTATTTGCCTTTGACTGGTGTTATCTCCTCTAAATCCACATGACTACAAATGTTATGAGCCACCTTGTCCCATAACAGCCTATCACTGCTGTGACCAACCTGAGAGTCCAGGAAAGTTTACAGAAGAGTTAAATATGATCGCTTTTTATCTGAATGAAGTAAAGGCATTCATGATGGACTGCATGGCTTTTTTAATTACTATTTTTCCAAATTAGTTTTACACAATGATAACATCTACAACATTTTCACAAGCAAGAAAACAAAATAAAATATCTAAAAACAAAGGTGACTTTTTCATCAACATTATTATGCCTATGTAACAAAAATAAAACTATATTCATGATACTGCTCTGTGTTACAGTATTTTACAAAAATAAGAATTCGTCTAAATAATACTGATGGACACAAATGATGGCACAGTACATCTGAATGGACACACAAGACACATTTCAGACAAATAAAAATAAAAAATACAATAAATCAGACATCAGGCAGACACATAAACAACAACATGCAGTATATTAATACATCAGTCAATATGCATGCTGCACAGACACACATACATTGAGGAGTTCCTAACATCTTAAAACACCTGACCAAGTGGTCAAAATGGTGCATTTAAAACTTGCGTAAATTACACGTTGCAAAACGTCGGTGCAAAACTCTTACAACAGTTGAAAGTTTAAAACAAGTGTTCGTCCGTTACAGAGGCTTCACAGCAAATCAAAGGCTGCTGGCAAAGAAACACCTAAATTAAAGATTAGCTCAGTAATCTCGGTTTTCAAATGATCAAGTCAGAGAGGCCTGATCTTCAGGCTGGGAGAGGCAGTTACTAAGTTAACACATGCAGCATTAAACTAACCATCTCATTTTATAGTCAAGATACATTTACATTGGCAGTATCCCGTCATAATGGCAGAATTAAAAAGACTTTCAGGTGTGTGTATATTTGTAATTCTTCTTTCTTTACAGAGTGTGTCTGAAAGACAACAAGCAAATATAAAAACAAGGAGATAAAGCAAACGCATGAAACCTGGACATAAATTAACATTAAGCTACAGCAAATGCAGTTACAACAAACTACACATCAGTGTTGCTATTTACAATACAGTCTGCATTTGTGTTCATTTCATGAACACTGCATATTATCAAATCTCTCAGTAACTCGGTTACTTGTTATAACTCCATAAAAAAATACCAGAAGGAAGTTTACGTTATTAAGTTAGAGAGCTATAGTTGAGGCTTGTTGGTGAGAGCTATCAAAACAGTACTAAGTACTAAATTATTCACATGTATTCTAGAATACCTCTTTTAAGAGTACAGCACTATTTTCACAAATATCTGTTCCTTATTCCACAGTCTTTCCTCATCATCATCTGTAGAGCACCACACCTCTTGGAACAGAAATCACGATTTCAGGGGAAGGCTTCACACAGGAAAATCACAGGGTTGAACCTAAAGTTAGACCCAACTATAAGGTAACTTGTTTTTGTTGTTTTCTTACTTCCCTTTAAATATCTAATTAATCTGAGGACTACTTTTTCAAATGTATGAATGTTTGCACACACTGGATTTCATTTGCTCACTGGAGATTTTAATGACGATGTTGAGAAAACAATGGACTGATGGCTTATTTTCATTTAGATCTAAACCTTACTGGATAATATGTTAGTAACTGTACCATTTATAGAAAGAACAGAGACAGTAATTCAGTGCAGTGGGGTTACAGCAGTTATGTGCACACACCATCCTGTGGTGAAATTGTGCAACAAGTTTTATAACGTCTCTCCTAATGAAACAGCTGTAGAAACCTTCATATGAAAGTGAAATTACTCCATACGTTTCGTTTTCAATCTTGCTCTCCCTACTTTAACTACCATGCTTTGCAATTCTGTGCTTGCGAAGTCTTTCACAACAGCAAACGTTGATTTCCACACACAGGTGATTCATGCAATTCCAACATGCAGTGATAAAGATCTCAGGTCAAACTGAGCATTTCAGTGTTTTACATGGCTTAGTGCCATAATGGATTTTATCCCAAAATAAAAATGTATTGATCTTTCCTTCTCTCTTTTACCATTAACGTCTCCAGTGTATGTGGAGGTTCTCCTCATTACTTGATCGTTTCAGAGCATTTCTAGTATACTGCAGTTCACAGTGAAACAAAATGAACAAAGACCTATTTACAAAAAAAAAAACTCTCCTTTACTACCCAGTGCAACTAAAAATAAACATTTCACAGATAATGCAGGCCAATGCAGGATGTGAATCAATACGTTCAGTTCACCTCAGCCTTAATGAAAACAAAATGAAGGACTCGCGAGTCACACACTGGTGCCCTTGTCTCTGAGCGTGGTGACTCTGAGCACAAACTTCCTGGTGCTCTGGCGGTAGCGTGGCTGAGTGAAGTAAAACAGAATAGGGTCCAGAAAGCTGTTCATGCTAGCAAATGGCCGAGTGCTCTTATAGATAATTGAAAATAAGTTCCTGGTTTCGCAGGGTGCACCAGGCAGAGTGCGCACCACCAGGTACATGGTCTTGGTGAGGTGAAACGGCAGGAAACTAATGCAGAACACCGCAGCCACCACGATTATCATCCTCACCGCCTTGTCCCGCTTCTCACCCGTCGCCATGGAGACACCTTGGTAGGACACCGGGCGGCAGAGGATGTGGGCCATCCGACAGTAGCACACCATCACACCCATGAAGGGCAACAAGAAGCCAAGGCAGGTCAGAGCCATCCCGTAAGGATAGTAGTCTACTGAACGTGTTGGGGTACTTAAATCGTAACACACCGTGCGGTTCCGTTGGATTCCCGTCGCAGCAAAGTGAAATGTTGGCGCGCAGAGAATAGCGACCACCAGCCACGCCCCTCCGCAGACACACCACGCCATCCTGCGACCACCTTGCTTGGGCCACATTGCAAGGGGATGGCAAATGCCCAAGTAGCGCTGTACGCTGATGCAGGTGAGGAAGAGGATGCTGCCATGCAGATTGCTACAAGAGAAAAAAATTTGAAAAACAATGGTGAGGTAAATCTGTTACATTCTTTTGTACCACCTTGTGTTGTATCTGTTACATTTCATTATCTTGTTTCGAATGCAACACTACAATGTCAGGTTGATATTGTGCTCAATACTTCATTTTTATTTTAAAAAATCTATAAACACTACGCAGATTTTATTAATTAAGAGTTTATTGAAGTTCAGTAATTGTCAGCAAATATAACTTTTCTATGAAGTCGGCCACAGGAGGTGATGTCTCCTTACAACCACATTTTAATGTTTTATAACCATTTATTAAATGGTCATACACGGCAGATAAACACTTAATAAGGGGACTTACAGTTAAGTGTTGCTGACCAGCTTCTTTCACTAAATTATCGAAACATTTAAATATAAATGATGCCCAGTATTTGTGGAGCATGAATGAGGCCTCAGCATGCTTCAAAGTGATCCTTTTTTTAATATATGAAGCCTGAAGAAAACGTCCACTATTTTACAGATTAGATAGACAGACTGTCCGGGTGTGCCGGTGTGTTTATTTAGGCACAGGCTTTGACCTTTCTTTGTCAATGCAAAAGTCACACAAAAGTGTGCATCATTTATCACATCTAGCCCATCTCTCTTTCAGCAGACCTTTGACCCCATATTTAGATGAGGTCAGATGACTTGGGTCCTTTGAAGCATACTGAGACCTTGAGAAAGGTAAAGAATGATAGAATACTTTAAACACACAGCTGCATACACAAATAATTAACAAATCCTTAGTCTAGTATCTTACCTGTAAAACTGAAACCTGACCAGTTTACAGGCAAACTCCCCAAAGGGCCAGTAGTCATGACTGCCGTAGTTGTAGATGAGCAAGGGAAGTGACATCACGTACAGAAAGTCAGCTATGGCCAAGTTGAGCATATAGATGTTGTTTTTGGACAGATTGGGCCGAGTCCTCCATATCTTCAGTATAACAGCAGCGTTAAGAGGAAGGCCGAGCAAGAAGACGAAGGTGTACACAGCTGGGAGTAAAATACGTTTAAAGTCTTCCTTGTAGGTGCAGCGGAGGCCACCTGATGCGGCGACGTTGCTGATGTTAGCAGTGACAAAGCTGTCTGCGGTGTACAGCTCTGTGGTGTGTTCGCTGGTAGAAAAATAGTCCAAAGGGAAGGATTTCGAGATGACAGTTTCCGTAGGGAAGAAGTTGTCAGAATGTGGCATCTTCACATCCTGGAGGAGAGATAAAGAGGGACATGAGGAGGCTGTTACTTTGATAACATAAACATAAAATCTGTGTTTGTTTAAAAAGGACAAGAGGAAGTAATCCACAGGTATGGTGGATGTGGGGTGTGTATCTGAAGAAAATATTTAAATGTTTCTGGTGGTTTTTAAATTCAGGTTAAAACAGACAAAGACAGGCAGAGAGTATAAATGAATGCGCGCGTTTATGTATGCACTGAAAATGAATGATTTTTGTGCTCTTCAAGTGACGACACAGGTAAGGAGACAAACTCGCCACCAGAGGGCACAAGAGATTTGTATTTGTGTGCTTTATGTCAGTATGACCACAACATCATCACAGGGAGGCAGCCAACTTAAACTTTGACTTTGTCGATAAACCTACATTTAATCAGTAACATGAGTTACATGGGCAATGGGTAACATGGTTGAGTTAATCACTATTTTGAAACGAGTGCGTTTGATAAATATCTGCAGGTTAACTGTTACCCTAATCCTATAATTATTATTTACTGAAGCAAATGAACAAAAGCACTATTAGTGGAATGCAGTATGTAAAGGAAGATGCCTCCAGAGTGTAATCGTTGTTACATTAATATGTACGCATTTCATTGTTGAAGCAAATGCATTTAATGGAAACTCTATGGATAAACACAATGGCTATGAAATGCCAGCAAGCCCATTAGATTATTAGATTACGATAACTGATCCTTCCATCACTTCATAACAAGTAGAAGCTGGTTAGATGCAAGTTTTGAAATGAAAACCACTGTCTGGTCTCCCACTCACAACTCACAGTCTGGAACAGGCTGTGATTAGTCAACAGTCTTAGTTACCACTCCCACCATCGGCATCAATCACGTCCATTTCCATCATGGCAGCATGTGGGCGAGCAAGTGATTGGCTTAAGCCACTTCCTTCATACCCTTGTCAGACAGTGACTCATGGCATTTCACAACTAATGCCCCTACTGCTAAAACTGATGAACCATGCACGTGTGGGGTCTTGTACCGGCTTCAAAAACTGTGTTTTTAAGAACTGTGTGCCATTTAAGAGAATTCATATGTAGATGCACGGATCATTTGTTGTGAACAACGAATGACGCAGGATTTCATAATTCCTGTTAGAGTAATTGAAGGAGATGAGGAGAGAGAGAGGGGGGCAGAGAGCCAGTAGACCATAAAACATTTCACTACACTGGACCAATGAGCAGCCAAAGATGAAATGACAAAGGTTTTATTTGCAGATGACTCATCTGCAGCGTAATTCAGATTTTTTGATTTGTTGACTCGCCTTCTTAAAGCTTTGAGGCTAACTTTCTTGGCCACCTTAAAGCACAGTGACATCATGACAGTCGCACAAATCACCAAGCGTTCTGAAAACACTGCAATGCAGAAAGTGATGTCTAATAAACCCCACAAATCACATGTGGCTAAAAAATGCAGTAGATTTTATGATGGGAAAAGAGAAGGGGCTCTTATGGCCTGCTTTCATGCGTGCCTTCAGTGCGATAACCATGCCTAACCCCCTAGGATGAAGCGTACTGAACAACACCTTTTGTTGTCTAAGTCTTAATATTAAAGCTGTAATCCATATTGCAACTTTCCGTACATACAGCCAGTCAAATTGCATCACCTTGTGCTCGCTGGTATTAATTAAGTTGGCATGAATATGCAGTTTAAATGTCAAAGAGCGAGCTGCAACATGAAACCAAACTTTACCAAACACGGGTCACTGGCAGGTCTCCTTTGTCAGGAATTACACTACAATATACGTCTATAATAGAGAGCAGGAAAAAACAGAAACCGCACATGCTCAGGATGTTACAAGCCCTTGCAAGCAAATAACTGGTCTACAAAGCAAAGTAGGAATAACAGCTGAGATCTGCCAACCGAAGCAAGTGAAGATGAAAATGAGCACCTCATTAGGACCAGCACTGTGGAGGGGATAATCATATATCACTGGAGGAGGGTATTGTTCATGAAATATTCATCAACTGTTGAGACTATTTCTTTTTAATTAACTGATAGAAAAAAGGCACAAAGAAATGTGAAACCTCTCCCTGATGTGTTTTATCCTTTGTGGTAATGATATATAAAGATTTGCAGCCTTCGTCTTGTCTATTTTAATTTACTCTACATTTCTGTCATTAAAATGTATACACTGAGAAGGGCGTGGGAGGTTTCCTTTTCCAAATTAAGGGTCTAATAACAGATGCACATGACTATGACTAAATGTAAAGCAAACAAAACTGCGTTTGTTTGATATGCTGCATTACAAATAAACTTGAACTGAATTTTAACAGAATAATTTATTTCTTTCTGTCACAACTTCTGTGAATTCTCAATTTTATGTGCAAAATATAATAAAACTTTGTATAGGCAGACATAAATGAGCCCCTTTAACAAGCTGACCTTTGTGGTTAATCCCTGATGGATTTAAATATACTTGGTGAAAAAAGGCTCACAGTTCACTTTCAATTTCAGAAATATATACTAGTTTGGTGTGGCTTCATTGGCGACTGAGTTTTTATTTCATTTATACCAAATAGCACAGGCCAAAGAGTCTCCTGATATCTGATGCATGTGTGTTTGTTTGTTTGAAACAGTTTCCAATTTCCAACCACTCCAGAGAGCAAACAGTAATCACAGGCCTCTAAGTGGTCATATCTGCACTGTGAGTGTGTGTGTGTGTGTGTGTGTTTCCTAATCTGCATTGATTTTCATTTAATAGCCAAATAATAGATTAACTAGTTAAAAGCACATCAAGAAACACATGCACAAGGACAGACAGACAGACAGACAAACACTGTGCTTTAAAATGAAATCGGTGTTTCTCGGTGTGGTGTTTCTCAGTGTGGTGTTTCTCGGTGTGGTGTTTCTAAAAGGACACCTTAATGCATAAGTACATGTTAATATCTTGTAAAAATTAGATAAATTATGTTTTTTTTTAATGGACACAAAGCTTTAGACTTTTTTTAGACAAGATTCTCAAAACATCAAAATGAAAGTTCAGTGTGTAATGAAGTCATTTAAAGCCACACGTTTATTCCATCGCAACACTAACAGTAAACACTCATTAAAACCTTGCTCATCGACCTTTGCAGGGATGTATTTGGCTGTGTCATTATGGGTGTGAAGGAGTCACCTACTTTTGCTCTATGACTCAGTGCTGCTTCTTGTGCCCACACAGTTTTTCGAAGGTGCCCTAAAACCTGTCTCTACATCTTCTCCTCATGCCCTTTCTGTGCAAAAACAGACATGTATTCTGTACCAAGACATCTGAAGACCACAACCTTGAGGGGAAATGATTTTATATTGTGTTATTAATGATGTTGTTTTCACTGGTACGTCTCCAATCTCACCCTAACACGCATTGTGCTGCAGTCGTCTACAGTCAAAAGGTTTCTTGGAGAATGCGGGCATCGATCCCGCTACCTCTCGCATGCTAAGCGAGCGCTCTACCATTTGAGCTAATTCCCCTGAAGACACAGGCTATAAAAAACACCAAATGACCGGTCGTGTAGGCGAATACAGCCACAGCACTCCTTGCAAAAGTAACATGACCCTGACCAGGACGCTCCCTCACTCCGCGTGCTGTTTATCTCTTTCACACATGCTCAGACAGGAGAGACGCTGCTGCACACTCTCTGCCGTCGGGCCTGCCAAAAGGCTGGGCTGAAGGTGATGCAAGATTATTTATAAACCAGGACTGTAAGAACGCGACTGCAACTCAAGACAAATACAGGAGATTAACAGCTGAACCCAGCAGGGTTGTAAATGAAAAGCTATGAAATGTTACATTTTAATGATTAAGTGAGCATGTGGATTTTGTATCATGAGTATTTTTTAACCCTGGTTAAAGTAACATGAGACGACAACATGTCTACATCTGCAGCAGAGTCTGGCTATCACTTTCTTTAACACAAGTACAGATAAGGGCACATACATACATACATACATACACATATACACACAGACTGGACAGACTAATACCTACCTAAAAAGTAATTAAGTGTAAGTATCGAAGCAAAAATGAAATTAGCACCACAGTTATGCATTATCTCACTGATCTGTTTGATCATTTAATTATTAGTTGAGAAAACTGTGAAATCACAATTTCTAAGATCCCATGGCAATGTTTTTAAAATGCTTCTTTTGTTGAACCGACTGTCCAAACAATCAATTAACAGATATAAAATAGAAGTCTCAGATTTGAGAAGCTGAAAACAGCAAATATTTGTCTTTTGTCCAATCTAAAATCATTTATTTTTCTTGTCTTAAATAATTAACTGAATAGTTTGAGCACTAAATATAATCGTTAAACATTTAGCCACCACTTTGAAATTAAACACAAAAAGTCTAAAAAAAGCCTAAATAGTTCCTAATAACACCTCTGGCATACACATACACAGATGCATAAAGATCTGGATTCATTAGCTGTGGCTGCCTCTCCATCGGTCTGACTGCATTCAGAGATGATGCCCTTTAGGTTATCTAATCTCGCAAGTAGAGGCGAGTGGCAAATAAGGCCACATAAAGACTATAAACTGGACACAGACACTCTGTGTGTCTCGGTAATAAAACACAGATGAGGAGATGGAAATGAACAGAGGTAAGATATGTTGAGGGGAGAGAGAGCAGGGAACAATTAAAACTCTAATTACTTTCCCATCTTTGATCCCTCCTTACACTCTCCACACTAATCAATGATTCATGCCTCACTCTCTGGACACTCATTCACTTCCATGCACACATTGTTTTATTATTTACAGCCTGAACATGTGTATATGTGTGTACACGTGTTCAGACTGTAAAAAAAAAAAAAAAAAAGGTACACAAAGTAACGAATAAGGAAACATATATCAGTGTCACACATTTGAGTCTGCACATTTGAGACCGCAGACGCCCACATGTGGATACGGTTATTCATCTTCTGAGCAGAAACATGATGTCAGCGCACAACACATAAACATCCTCTTTACGAAGATAAACAACAAACATTATTTCATTCACTCCAGCACAGACAGATGCAGATGGACTGCCCAAATTAACAGAACTGCAACCTGCAGAAGTCACAGCCCTTTATCTTAATTAGTGAAAAGAAAAAAACGCTTAACCAATTATCTTTACTTATGTGGCCCAGGCTATTGTGAGTCTATAAATCCCAAGGATGGGCTACATGGCAATAAAACGGAGGACATTTTAACAAAATCAGCTGTGCCATAAATAAAACAAGGGTGACGAAGAAAGCTGGTGTTTCACACAAATGAGCAAAGTGTAGAAGAAGTCACTGTGGTCAGTCACCGAACCTAATAAACAACATGTAAACTCTCCTCTGAGAACAGACCATCTCTCACACACAGCAGACAGCTCAAACATTTGAGCTAACCCACTCCTCTTTCTTGGTCTTCTCTGGAAATAATGTGCTTTCCCTTTTTGTTTAAGTTCCACAGAGGAAGTGCAAAGGCTTTATATGAACAAATATGGACAATATTGAATGGCTCGACAGACAGATTTATGCAATAATCGAGTGTAGTAAATTCTCCCCCGGCAGAACAGAGTCAAAGCTAGTTACTTCTAATCTGCTGAAACAGTGCAGATGAACACGAGTGCCTTCAAACGTGATGCGGATCTCACACGCGGCTGCAGGTGAACGTACACAGCACTCTGCAAGTAATCATTTGCCTTGACTTGTAGAAAAAAACATGTTGCTGCGTGTTTGCTGCATGCAGATTTGGACAGAGGATTTCATCAGGCGTGTAAAAACTGAAAGACAGCAGTTTGGGCTGCTGTGTGTGTGACTCCTGTTAAGTGATTGCCCCATATGGGGGAAGTGAATGCAACTATGACAAAAAAAAATTAAAGCAGCACACAGTGACAGACAGGACAGCAGGGCAACAGGCACCGAAACCTCAAGGTTCCTTCTGGCACGATCGTCTCTTTCTTTCACTTCATTCACTCAGCCTGACAGTGGCTTATTTCTGGTGAGGGCTGTGGGGTCTGTTTTGTTTTGACCTCTCAGCAGCTCATAATGTATCTATCTGTACTACTGAGGTCATTTTCAGACAACAGAGGCTGTAGCAGTCAAAGAATTATGCAGATTTTGGCTTATGGGGTAAACTAGAAGCAGGTAACCTATGTCCTGACAGTTGACCATCAACCAGAGAATCTGTGGAAAAAGGTAATTTGCCAATAATTCACAATGCCAGGGTAAAAATAACAGAGAAGGACAGAGCAACTGATGGAGCTTCAAAATCTGCTCCTGCACAGGATTTGCTCCTTCGCACTAACTCAGAGTGGACGCAAAGGTGGAAAAAACAACCGAACGACACAAAAGACACGTGAAAAAAGCAGAGCAATGAAGAAAAGTGAATTTAAAAGAAAGAGTTAGACCATGTGAGGCAAGGCTCTGGAGGTAAGCTGGTGAACTCCCAAGAAAAGAAATAGACTGACAAAGGAGATTTAATTTCTTGTTAACTGTTTGGGGGGATTTTAGCATGCCACGTTAGCATGGTTCCAGGCTTCTGAATCAACATTTGAACCACAACACTGGTCAGCAATTCAATGTGTGCCCATAGACAGGTCTGATAGTCAGAGAAGGAACTGAATCAGTCCTTAGTAAGCGGGATAAAAACAGTCGTGTCGTCTTCCCGCACTGCTAGCTAGTTAGCATCCTAGCTACATTTATGAAAAATGAATTTCAGAATACCGGCAACAAGCATTTTAGACTGACTCGGCTTTACAGGCTGTTGTAAATAGACTAAAAGAAGTGTCAGGCTGTGTCCTATCAAAATCAATTTACCCTTAATCCCCCCCAAAAAATCATCAAACATAAACTCAAAAAAACAAAACAAGACAGCACATCAAACTTACTTATCCATCGGACATTTTAATAAGAAGGATGCTGATAATAATACTTTTGTGGGTGTCTGGGCTCTTGTTTTTCCTCTTGAATGGTACTAACGATTGGTTCCTTTTAATGTTGATAGAAAAACATGTTTTTGCTGTAACAACCTGATACACACCTCTGTTGAGGCATAAAGCTCATTATAGGCTTAACAGAGCTGCAAGTAACAGTTCACCTGTGGCCTGCAGCGGCTGCTGTCATGGGTTTGTGCTGGAGCGAGGACATGAACGAGCCCCTGGAGAAGCAAAGCCAGCAAGGCATAAAGTCAGGACAAAAAAGGGTCTTTTCTGACCAAGACAACCCAACCATCTCTGACAATGTCTGAGAATTATACAGTAGTTTTTTCACCATTAGCTTGGGTTGCTATGGTTCCCAATTAAGAAGAATTAGAGGAGGGTTCCCACAAATCCCACTCAGGCCAGAGGAGCCAGATTTTATCGGAAAGCATTCGCGTTGAATTTCCAGTTTTAAAGGAGTCATTGGGCTGGCATATTTGGGATGGCTGCCACCGGAGCTTTTGATTATTTACTCAGCGAGATAATGCCATGCATTTAACTCTGTCCCATAAACAACTCTGTCTCTCTCTCTCTGTCTCTCTCTACCCTTCTTCTGAGCATCTCTGAACCATCACTGCATTAGTCTGTCCCCACTCAGACAGACAAAATGCCCACAGGAGCCTGACCACTGCCTGGCAGAAAGGAATCTTCACTAAAAGCACAGCAACCACGCCAAAGTCCCATGGCTGGTGTGCCAGGTCTTCACACATGACAGACCATCCACATAATTCTTGGTTACTACGTCTGTGACGTGATCGCCTGTTTTCATTGGACTCAAGCACAGTTCCCTTGCTGTTACAGGCATTGCAGAGCAAACAGTTTGACAAGTGAAGTTGGGTAATATGGCCCTATTGCCCAAAAAAAAAAATCTCACTTCCCTTTTTTCATTAGAGAAGGTGTATGTAATGTTTAAGGGGAAGTTATTATACGATGAATGTGGAGCTGACAGGGATGGCAGAAATTGAATTGGCAATCATCTGATGAATGATTAATCATTTTACATTTCATATTGCTAAAATGACACATTTCCAATTTCTTTTTTTTTTTTCCTTACGCAACCTTAAAATCTGCATCGTTAGAGGTTTCAGGCGACTGGTTCTTAGAAATCAACATAAAATCTACATTTTCTGCCGTTGTTGATACCTGTTGACTAACTTTGTGCTCCCTTCACTACATGCTTCAATGGTGTCCTTTAACAATGTTTGTCCTATTAGGAACAGACAAACATGCAACATAATACTTGGCTGTTATTCTTAATAATCCTAAACCTAAATGATAAAATATGCAAATAACGGTCCAGATCTGACTCATTTAAAAAGACTTTTTCAAGCCAAGATGAGGAAGCATGGTGAAACAGTTTATATAGTTTATTTACATTTTTTTCAAACTGGGATGTCAACAAGCTGCTTTGTTTTCTTTACAGTTAAACAGCAAATTCATGGGAACCATTGCAGTTTCCCAAAAGACGATTTTATGGGCACATTTCTTTGCGGTTTGAGACTTTCCTCGCTCTACAGTCCCCGCGGGCTTCATACAGATCCTGTTACAGATATTCACACCTGGTATGTGCACAGTAAAAAAGACCTCAGTGCTCTGAGGCAGACTACGGGCAGCCTGCAGCAGGTTGGTGCTTTGCCTGAGGGCACACTGATTCCTGTTCCTAGACTCCCAAGATTTATAGAGTTCATGTTCACTGTGTTTAGTCTGGGATTTGATTTAAAATAAAAACAAAACCACTGGGGAGAAAACAGGGAAGAGGTGCAATAAACCTTGTCACAGCAGGCGAGCTCTTACTGAAACTATGACAGCACAATAGTTTAATTTGACAGGGCACACAGGACACATACTTTCTACCATAACATTTTTTTTTAATTTGGCAGGCTTTGGTGTGTTTACGGACTTATTTAAGTGACAGAAAAACTGCTATATTCTGTATCTGGTGCATTTCCTTACAGTAATAATACTTACACCTCCTCATATATCACAATAAATCTATGAAGCTACGTTAAGAATACTACAATGAAGTAAATTGAGCTAAATCACCATGTAACTGGTATAAAAATGCATAAAAACATAACATTGGCACTAACTGGCACTATTAGCCCCCAGTGGGAGCATCATGTCCTCTTTTCATTCAAGTGCCTTAGCTAGATATTTTAAATTCCTTTACTGAGAAGAGCAGGACACGCGACTGTAAAAACAAACAAACAAAGCAAAAAACTTACCCTGACCGCGAGAAAAGAGGCGAGAACTGAAGTGGAAACATCAACAAGTTGGAGACTTGTCCATGGCAGGAGAGTCTGACAAACAACAAAGAGCGGCCGAGCGCGGAGGAAGACGAGCTGAGTGCGGAGAAGTCACAACTATCAAACACACTCACGGCTGTTTTATATCGCAAACAGCGAGGAGCGGCGCGGTTTGAGCCACCTGTGTCTCCGTGCGGGTCCTACACGCCGTGAAGCTGAAGCACCAGACACGCTTCTCCTCACATACACTCCTCACTCTTCACACACACACACTCCCCTCTAACGTTGCCGCCTCTACGGCAACGGGACGGCGGCGCGCGCCCTGTTACACCAGAACCACGCACGCGCAATGAGCCCAGCGCAGAAGAGTGTGTGGTGGGGCGGAGGGCATTCAAGACATCAAAAAATAATGTCTCTGTAGCTTTTTCTGTCTTTATTTTTAACCTGCTTTGTCACTGTTTTGAACAATTACACCACTTTCACTGCGGAGCAAAACAATTACGAAGTACCTCAAATATAGTTCCGGTCAACAACAGTTTTAATCACCGTTCCAAATCAACGCGCAAGGTAAAGGTAACCATAGCAACAGTATTTATGCTTCTTACCGCTGAAACTGAGGTTTAAACAAACTCTAAGTAAGCGATTACTTTAAAAAATATATATTTACATTCATAATATATGTATAATAAAAAATCTGTGATTTGAGAATCTGAATGATATAATAATTAACCTGTAAAAATGGCATCCAATGGCACCCTTCTCTGGAGCAAATATAGATTTATAATGGGACAATGAGTGGCTGTAATTGTCATTGTCATACCAACAATTACAGAGCTACTATTAAACACTGGCAACTTTTTGTACAGAGTACACAGCACGGCTTGTCATGAGTCCCTTGGTCTAATCTCGTTTTGATTTTATGAGACTTTTATGGTACTCTTATTTGATTTGTCAGCATTACTGTTTCCTGCTCAGTGTCCGGCCACTGTCAGATTATATCTGATAAGGTGTAGCAGGGACACAGATCGGGGCCATTGCAGTGTTAGACAGCGTAACTTTGTACCTGTTGGCCCCCCGTGAACAGCATAGAGCACTAATTTCTGTCAGTGACACTCATGCAGATGTTGGGCTGAACGACATCGGTTCCTTGATTTCCAATAGCCTTATCAGATTGATGAGTGTAATTTAAGAGATTAACTGGGACCGTGTGACGTCTTAAGTGTCAATCAAACCTGAGATTGTTGCACTTTCGATGGCCCATGTTAGTGAATTGCACACCACTCAGAATATAAAGTTGGCCAAAACAAAAACCCAGATTGTGTACGTGTGGAAAAAAACATCCCGACACTTTCTTGTGGACAACAGACATAATAGTTTTGTTTTGGATCCAGATCTGGAGATTAAGAGACTGAAGTCTTAAGAAAACCACTGTTGTCGCATGTCTGTGTTTTCAAAAATTACACAAAATATTACGGTGTTTAGCTCTCTCTGGCTCTTGTTTTCAGTGTTGTGGCCAGTGAGTCATGACCATGTGCAGTGACACAGAGATCTACTTTCTCACCCCTTATTTTATTGTTCTGCTATAAAACTGTGTATTTTTGCTGTTATTTCTGTCAGTGTTGTCAGTGTGTGTGTGTGTGAAGAGGAGTGTGAAAAGACAAGATTTTTTTTAGAGATTTATATTTAAAAACCTAAAGAGGCTTCAAACCGGCAAGATTTATGTGTGTCTGTGTGTTTATATGCGAGATGAAAATAATAAATGTAAGTGTTTATTGGTTTGGATTCAAGTGGCCGTTAATGTTAGCAGGAATCAGCCACAGCTGGGAAACAAAGACAAACAAGATGACTGATTATAAGTTGGTTGCTTTTCTACAATCAGTAAACACTTGACCAGAAAGGGTGACTACCATCACCCGGGACCACACACTGACATCACAGCACAAAACTGGTTGCAAAGTTTTAATGAAATCTGCAGATATAAACATCACAGACTTTGACACCATGGATGGAGAAAGGTGTCAGTCAGGGAGTTTGAAATATGAAATAGCACGATTTAAAGGTGGGACAAGGCTGAATGCAAACTGTGGGAAACGGATTGCATAACAACAGTAAGAGACGACAAGGGGGATAAATCTGTCTTTTGGCCACTCACAGAGAAAATTAATATTTATAAGAGGGTCAAGTCACTTAGATGATTACATTCCTAAACAGTCGCCCAGCAGACCTCCTTTTCTGCAAGAGCTCGTTTGTCATGTTGAAATTCAGACGTGTGCAGACAGGGAAGTGGAGTTCATTTCCCTTCAGAAACAAGTTGATGAAAGCTTAATCAGCAAATTTCGTAATGACCGCAGAGCCTCCAGCCGGATCCAAACGCAGGTCACTTCAGGCCACCGCCCTTCCCCGCATCTGTTCGGCAATACCTTTGCACACTCCTCGTGAAAGGCGCTGAATTAAAAGAGTTGAGTCTGGACCTGGTTCTTCTTAAGCGAAAGTCTTCAGGGTGGAGCTGGAGTCGCCGCCGACCATCTAACCTGAAGTAATGTTGTGCACTTTCACAAATATAGTTCTGCGATTATGGGGCATGTCTGCAAAGACAATCAGAACTCCTTTTTAAAGGTGTCTCCACATTCTCCATGGGTCAACGCCTCATGCTGTTTTGGATAGATTACAACGTGATCACTGATGGGCTGGTCTTAGTGGCTGCACTGTGAGACGGTTTTAAAGTTAAACCAAACTGTCATCGTGTGTGGTTTCTTACCACGGCGTTCATGGGAAATATTTTGATGACACCACTTGAGTTAATTTTGTCCGAATGCACAGTGTCCGACTGTCTGTTTTCACACTGCGTGAGAACCATCGGGATTCATTTCACTCCAGAGCTGGAATGTTTTTACAGCCCTCATCTGGTTTTTCCAGGTTGTCCATTGCTGTCACTTCAACTTGACATGAAAACAGCTATGTCACGTCAACATTAATCGCGTGCGACTATGCGTCTGTGCACAGCATGCGCAGTGAACGGGGCGTCTGCAGCAGGATGTTATGATTTACCTGATGTCTGCTTGAGGAGCTGTGTGTATTTTGTCCGTGAAAGTGAGGTGAAAAATGACAGGATGAATTCTGCTGCACTGACAGCTTAACCAGTCTGTGCGCTCTAATCTTCAACCAGCTGCTGTGAAAGATAAACCGCAACATGGTATAATGGGGAACCTGGAGGAAAAATCATAAGCACGTTTTTGGTTCTTCCAGGCAGCAGGTGTTCACGATGTGGTCGCCTGTGGTCAGAGATGGGAAGTGAGAAACGGATGAGATAGCACCTCTGCAAGGAAAAAGGGCTGTATGTTGGGGAAATAAGTAGCATAGTATGTACTTACAACAAAAACCAGCTCATTTCCAAATGCTCTCCTGTGAAATACAACGAGTATGCTGTTGACGGTCTTTTGTCATAACAACACAATGAATGTTTCTATACAAATGCCATTCTGATCGATGTTGTTGCAGTACTCACGGACTTCACAGACACTGCGCATAAACTGTGAAACAAAAAAAGCTAGCTCAAGCACGTCTGGGATTTGCATCTAAATACTGGTTCAAACGGCGCACGATGCAGAACGTTCCTGAAGTAGATGTTAGAGGAGGGGTTGATCTCGTGCTGCGAGGCCATGTGCCGCTGTGTGATCTGCCCTGAAGGATCCCAGCGGATGAGCAATTAAGTCATTAGTTACTCATTAACCAGCGTCTGGTCGCTGTGGCCATTGTCATTAACGCTCATTACCTCAACTACATACTGACACTTATTGTTTCAGTACAGCGTTGTACACTTCCATACGTCCCACTTTTTTTTCTCATAAGCTGATGACGAAAGCATGGTTACAATAATAAGCATAATAAACTATTTAACCCTTCACTGTAGATTCAACTGCCCAACAGAGTTTCACCACTGTTATTGCAGCACTGTAATGAATTCATCAAATAAAATAGTAAAACACTGACCATCATTTGACTCCTTTTACAGAATGAATACATTTTGCTGTCAATACTTTGAGTAGTTTTGCTTGAATAAGGTTATGAATGCGAGACTTTTACTTGTAGTAGAAGATGTTTGTTTTTTGTATTAGTAGGTCTTAAATAAAGGATGCCTTCCCTACCAGAAGTTGTCAAGCATTACTTTTACTGCATTTCATATTAAATTGTAATTCAACTGAACCTTTGATTGTTTCTACCGGCTTTTACTTATTTTCTGCAGTGGTGTCTATTTTCTTACGTTGCTACTCTCCTTTTTGTCTTTCTCATGCACCCCAAAAAAACATGGAGTGTATTTCTCATCGTGTGTCTCTCTGTGCCTTGCAACACAATTCTCTCTCTCATTCTCGATCTCTCTCTCTCTCTCTCTCTCTCTCTCTCTCTCTCTCTTTTACATTCTTTTACAACTTTGGAGCATCAGATATTTTTCACTTTAAGAAACCTGTACCTTTACCTGTCATAAGATAATGTTGTAATTGGCATTGCATTTGTTATTTTTGACGCACCTCCAAGCCTCAGAAGAGGATTCTCTTTGTGT
Source organism: Terapon puta (assembly GCA_028564955.1). Taxonomy (NCBI): domain Eukaryota; kingdom Metazoa; phylum Chordata; class Actinopteri; order Centrarchiformes; family Terapontidae; genus Terapon; species Terapon puta. Next base: position 14,810,872 of record JAOXYL010000059.1, read on the forward strand.
GTCAAATGTCTCTAACAAAATTTCCAGTAACTGTTCCTCATACACTACTAGGTGGACTTGCTTGTGGTCCTTGAGAAAATATTACCTCTCATCCAAGAGGCTTCCTTAATTCTGACTGACCTGAGAGTCATTAGCGTGATACTCGTATTATTTGCCCATCTAGGCATCACATGATTTGTTCAGGTCACATGACTCCAGGGCTGGAGGAACTACATGCCTTTCCACTACATGAACATCAGCAATGACTACGTTTATGGAGGTGAACTGGAGAGATGCCAATTCACCTCCTGAGCACTGCAGAGGTGCCCTTGAGCATGGCACCGAACCCCTAACCTGCTCAGGCGCCTCAAGATGGGCAGCCCCTCCCTCTGGCATCTCTCATAATATATGCTGTTGCTGGATAGAAACATAGTGCCTTGTTCTGTAATTTTACAATAGACTGGCTTCAGTAGGAGACACATGTGAGCTGATGTCTCATGACTGTAGTAACCGTCTCTGTACTGGAAATAGGTCGAGGTGAGGCTTGTGGTTATTGCTCAATCTATATTTGGAAGAAGTGGAGAAATTATTTTGAAGCATTAGCTACATTTTTTTTGACACCTGCAAGTCTTGGAAATGGATTTTTCAGCATTGTTCCATTGTTTTTGTTTTGTGTTTTTTTCATAGCCACTGACACAGTTTTGTCTTAATCTGTATTTCTACATTGTGTTATATTATTATATCTACAGGGTCATATCCATCGCTAGTTTGGACCCTGTTATGTTTCCTTTGTGTCTACTCAAATCAGTGTCAGGGATCAATACAAAGTTTGGAGATTGAGTAGTTTTGACCTAAATTTGTTCTAAAACATGAAGCAAAGCCTCAGAGCTAAACCACCCATGTTTCAACAAGTGACCACCACTTTATAATTTTTCACAGGTTTTCTGTCTTTCTCTGTTACAGTAATAAAACTGAAAATAGTTGGTGTAAGTCATTGAAACATCAAAGAAGCTTTATTTAGGTATTTGTAGCAGCCTCTGCAGACAGGTATGGCTACATCTGAAATAATGTGATCAAAATTTGCCCGATTTAATTAATTTGATTTGAAAACTATTTAAAGTCTCCATGGTGCACAACGGAGAACAGAGAAAAAGGGGAGACCAAATTATAGAGGTGCAGTAGATCTATTTACATTTTAACAGATTTCAGGTATACTCTGAAAAGTGATAAATAATGACAACTGGAATTCACTATTTTATTTTGAAATGAAATAATAATTATTTGTGTGCTTATAATACTTTCTACTGAAAAAACAATAAAAGGTTCATGTATTAAGTAACAAATAGCATTTGCTGATCAAAACACACTAAATCTTCTAATCTGCGTGCCAGTATCAGATCAGGTTGAAGATATGAGGCTGTGTGTGTTTGGTGGGGCATTGTGCATGAACAAGGTGTGTCTCAGTGTTTGTTCAGCAGTCCCTGTATGTGTACGTGGTGGTTGGTGTTGCACAACCCTTTAGGATGTCTGGCAGTGAATATAGAGAGAAGTGAAAGAGTGACGGTTCTTTGCTGCCCATCTATTCAAGCCACAAAGGAAATAATGGTCTCTGGTCTCTCCTGCCGACTGTCACAGATCTTGTTAGTGTTGGTGTCCTTACGTCGACCTGTTCTTAAAACCTGCAGCACTGAGGAGTAATTATGGGGAAGATCCCCTCTTAAACTGAATTAACTACACACCTGGACCCTTAAACATGAAACGTGATGGCTTATTGGTTGGTTGGTTGGTCTTGTTATCTCTTCGGTTAACTGACAGGTCGGGCTCAGGGCAGCTGGCTCTACACGCCACTACAGTATTTAGTCAAGTGTGACAACACATACACACATAAGCTGACTTTCATATTATTTTTAGTCTCAGTATTCTTAAATCTGACCATTTTAGGCCAACAAAAATAACTTATGAGCTGTGTAAATCTAAACTAAAGGTCACTCACACTTAATCTTTTCTGCAGTTTAATTAGTTAATAAACAAAAGTTGAGCATAATTCTTTGTCCTTCCCTTTATTTGCCAAGACTAAAGTTCCAGTCAAGACAAACAAAACAGACAGCCTAAATGTGCCTTTTTTAGTTTTCTTTCAAATAAACTGAAACACACCGTGTGCATCCTTAAAGCCTGGCATTAACTCAACTTCAAGTTTGAAGCTGGAGCATCACTTGAGATTAAAAGCTCCCTCTCTCAGCAAACAGACCTTGTGGTTACATTGTTTTGTCAAAAGATATAGCTAATAGTTCTGGAAATTCCATGTTTTGCTATGCAGGATCAACTAATCCATTATACTTGACTGCTTGTTTTTCAAAGCAACTTCAGATAGGATCAAGCTGATTCAAATCCAAGATTACCAGTGCTCTGAATGAGACAATAAATCACAATGTAGACTGCAGACTGATCGCCATTATTTAAAGTACATTGACAGCAAGTATTATTGTTTTACAGGGACCAAATCTTTATTTTTAGTGTTAAAATGTAAATATTTTTAAACAGAAAAACTTGAACACATAAATAAATCTATACAACATGATACAAATGTATTTTTTGACCAATTCAAATGTTATATCAGTTATGTAAAAAAATGGATTACATGATTTAATCTGATGTCAGAATCCTGATTGAAGATTTGGTCCAATACAACAGACAAAATCAGACTCCTGAACTGGTGCTAGGTGACACACTAAGAAGTTGGTTTAAGGAAAAACAGAGTCTCTGGGCATATAGATCTTTTGTTTAGGTATTGGCACCCTGATAAGTTCCAGCTCTGAAAATGTACCCATATTAAAATATACTCACCATGGCTACTGTTAAATTATACAACTATCAAGATGTCTTTAGCTTTGCATGGCGTCACCAATCTCGACTTTCTACCATTAAATTCAGATGAACTCATATTCACAAAATGAAAGTGAATCATGTGAAATAAATATTCTTTGTGACTCACATTTACCTACAAAGTCACACCCTTGTAATAGGCAAAGTGGTTCTGTCAACAGGTGAGGCTTTTTCTTCTGTTACCGTAACTATTCTCTTCATTTTCACAGAATCAGTTTAGAATTACAAACTAAACAGGCTCCCACACAGTGAAAATGTCACACACAGTGGATTTCCCCTCATCAGTTCCGGACAGGCAGGTTTGTGGCATCTTGGATCCAACTACTCACACATGTTCAGTTTTTAAATCACCCTGTACCCTGCAGACAAATCGACACAAGACAGTCTTCCTTTTATAGGAAAATTTTAATAGTTATTCAATGTTCTACATTTTACAGTAAATATACAATTACAAACTTGGCTTAGTTATAGTACTAAGATCACTAACTGATCTTTAAAAAAAAAAAAAAAAAAAAAAACCCTCAACAACAAAAAAAAAAAAAAAAAGTAAAAAAACAAAAATGAAAAACAGATTTACACTTCATATCACAAGCCTGACGCTGGTCCTTCACTCTGGACCAAATAGCTAACATACAATTCACTTCTCTCAACGCTGAACAGACGTTGGGCTTCTGTTTCAAACACAACCTTACGGTAACAGATATACCATAGCATGTGCAAACTGGGTACCAAACTAAAACTTCCAAAGATGGGGTTGTTCCTAATACTCGATCCAGGGGGGATACAAGTATTTTTTTTTTTTTTGGAAGACAAGGAATTTCCACTTTTTGCATCACATTTAGTGTCAAATTAAACTAAGATATCTCTGACAAATTGAAATTAAAAAGCTGCAGCAGAACATCAAAGACATTTAAGAGCCTACTATTCACTGTGATAGTAGTGTTTTAATTTATATTCATGGAAAAAAAACTAAGACTTAGCAACTGCAAGGCAAAGAAGAAGAGGGGAGAGAAGGAAGATGGAGGAGGAGGAGAGGTGGTATGAATGGTTCTGGTCACACTTTCACTGTAAAAGTGAAGAAGAGAAAGATTAAAATATTGTGAAAAAAGGAATAGCGTAATCCTCGTTGAAGTTATACATAACAACAGTTGGAAATGTCAGTGAGAACAGAATGGTTAAAAGAAAAAGATGTTAAAAGACCCATGATTAAGACAACTTTGCATTCCCCCCCTAAAACACATCAAAGTGTTCAACTGTCCATTTTCACTTAAGTGCAAACTGAAATAAATGAAGGAATGGAGTGAAATGGGGAAGCAGTTTCACCACCCTGGAAAACAAACCTGCACTGTGGGCCTGTGTCTCTTCTGAGCCATTAAAAATTGTTTTTAAGAGCATTGGTCCTCAGCCCAGAAAAGGAAACTCTCTCTCTTATAATGCTCAACTTAAAATGATCAACTCCTCCTCTAAGAACAAATAAAATCAGATTTTTGGTGTCTATTTTTAGTTTAACGGTGGCATTTCTGATAATGTGGAAAAAAAGACATTTAATTTAGAAAAGCTCATCCCCCAAAAACATCTCAGTGCTGAAAATGTGACATGTGGCTTTGATTCTTTAATATAAATTACCCCAGTAAATGATTCTGGTTTGATCTGGCTCAAAGGCTCAAACCGAGGTAACGCCACTTCCAGACTTTGTTGCTGGCGACATCTAGTGTTCAATTTAATGGTAATGAGAAAGTTGAACAGGGACGCTACTGAGACATGAGGGTTGCAAAGGTCTGACTGTAACCACAAAAAGGTAAAAAAAAAACAAAACAAAACAAAAACGTGAGACTGAGAGCAGAGGGTTGAAAGAAGAAGGTGGAAGTGGACAAGTTGAGGGAGCAGAACATCATTTGATCATTTTGCATCCCTGAATGCAATGAAAGCACGTTTGAAGGGTTGGAGGGATGCAAAATGGTGTCTGAAGGGTGTTGTGGTGAAAAATAGGATAAACGGAGGATATAGTAAGAGATAAAAAAGTGAGACAGGCAATATGCATCAACAACAATGTGAGAAAGAGGACAGCAATAGGAAAACACAGATTCACAGGAAGCTAGACATAACAAGGACTCAGAATTCACCAGTTACTTAGGAGAAGAAACTAATATATACTCAACAACTGTTGGTGAAATATGGCACAGAACAAAGGGCGTGGAGGGTTTTCAAGATCATTCAATACATAGTTGCACCCGCAGAACAGAAAGGGGCCGCAAGTGTGGCTTCCAAAATGATCCTTTTCAGTTCTGCCGTTAATCTTCTGCTTCCTAAAGGTCTAAGTTTGAGCAACAACAATAAAAATGTGGGAAATTGGTGACAAGAATTTCCACCAGGCCTAAGATGTATTTACTAGACCTTGTCTTAACTTCTCCCCCCTCGATGACAGATATGTAAAAGACAGAGATGCAGAATAGGAGGTAAAACAAATAATATTAAAAGCACAAACAGTAGCTGCCACACTGATGCAACCATGCTTAGCTAGAAATACATTACTGTACCACTTGCTGTATAAATATACTGCATTTTTTTTTACTCCAATGCTATAGTGAAATACACCTGAATATTATGCATACCCATTATGCTCAATTGACCAGAGGGAAAGAAGAAGAAAAAAAAGAAGAAAAAACAAAACAAAACGCAAGATTTAATTGAGAAATACTGACAGAAGTAGTGGTTGGTTAAATAAATCCTAATGACGAATAATATTACTGCTGTCGCAAGAAAATCCAGGTTTCTGCATCTTTTCAGTTTCACTGGCTTGAATTGAAATGTACAAGATCCTTACAGGGTAGGAACATTTTACAACCCTCATGCCGATAACATCCACTTGATCTCTTCTGAAACAAGTCGTTTTAAAAATAAGGCTCAAAGATTGATGGTTTTCCTCCGACAGCGGCATTATGTAATATTTTCTTGAGAATTAACCTACTAGTGTACAAACATCTGGACTAAGAATACCTCAAACACTCGACCTTATTGTTTTTATTTTTAATTACAATATAAATTGCTTCTTCCTCCCTCCCACACTACAAAGCCTAGGTACCTGTTACTTAGCATTAAATTATAGTCATCAAGTTTTTTTTTTGTCTTATGTTGTGCAATATTTCCTCACAAAGTTATTCAATACCCAAATTCTTGATATGTTCTACTCTTCTTAGCTGTAACTGTAATAATTATTGAATGGCGGCTGCATATAGAGCCTGTAATCCATACTTGGAGATTACAACAATAAGCATTTTTTTAAAAATCAATTCAAAACGCTGATAAAATAATTACTGTATGTTAACAGTTGGAGGCATTCCCTCTTATTTTATTGCAATATCAAACCACTTCATCTACATACCCGCGCAGTAAATGCTTTTTGTTATACCAGTCTGTACTCTACAGATCATGTTGTGATTTGACTCTTTTTTTTTGTAAATCCTGAAAAATACCACAGGCCTCACCTACATATTAAACCCCACCAACACTACCGTGTGTTTGTAGTGTTTGATTAAAATGGGTCATCCTACTGTGGATGTGAATGCCTTTTACATGTACATAGATGCCTTACATGGATAAGCATAAAAGGCAACAGAAAATGGCTGTATATGGTCCATGTCTCATTGGCTCAAATATTCTCCTCATCAAATGACTGAAATGAAATTTATGCTGGATTTTTAAAAATGGAGAGTAATGTTAAAACGCAGCCAGTAAAAGCAGATATGTGTAAATCTCTGACTATTGTAGAAAAAAAGCACAGTGAACAAATGAATGAAAAGTATACATGTATATAAAAAAGCGGATTAGCTCCTGGAGGTCATGCTGGACTGTTCTTGACCCCCAAGTGGACCAAACTGGTTTAAAACTACGTGACTCAGTGACACTGCATCGTCACAGGTAAAATATCTCTAAATATTCTTGAACTGTTGAAGCCATAAACACCGAAATCAGCACTTTTTGATGATAGTACTCTCATTTTGTCTCTTATGATTCACATGGGAATACCCACAAGTTAAAATTTGGTCTCGAAATTTGAAGAATAACAAATCATTCCAATTACATGGACCACGTGTATATGCATTACAGCCTTCTGAATGGACACAATTTCCTCTTAAAAGTGGCGCAAAACCATCCATGTCACTGGTTTGGTCTTTTCAGTACTCAGAGCACTGTGGAAATGGACTAGGACAGCACATTTAACTCGACTGGTCCATTGTTAACTGTATGCTCAAGAGTCTGGGTTTCTGTCTGTTGAATGTTTGGTTTCAAGTCCTCGTCTGGAAGAAGTAAAGGAGGAGAAGGAGGAGAAGCCGATATAATCACAGTGAGAAGTCAATGTACAATACATGTAGTGCAAAAACAGCAGTGTGCTTGCGCAGCCTCTTGCGTGTGAGCTGTCACAAACTCAAATGTGTTGTACCTTGAAATGAAATGACCGACTGTGATTACGTTACATCCTCCACCTCCTCCTCGTTTCGTCCTGCTCTCCTCTCCTCGTGCCAACGCAATCCCTTTTAACTCCTTCTCTGATGTCCACCATGCACACCCCTAGAAATCTGTTGTGTGTTTGCTTGTGTGTGTGTGTGTGTGTTGATCAGTCACAACAGGTGCGGGACAGTAAGTGCCACTAAGTGATTGTGTGTTTTCCGACACACCGCAGGAGCCCCTGCGTGTGTGTTTGTATGAGCGTGTGAGAACGTGTGCACGACCATCCACGCTGTCGACACGGTTATTATAAATACTTTTACATTTTCTAAACGCACTGACCGTCCTAAAAGTTTAAGATTTCAATAGTGTCACAACATACTAGCCTGCATAGTATGTAGCATTAAGATGGTTTTCTTAGTGTGTACCAGGTACTACGTCGACATGGACACAACGGGACACGCAGCAGGATGGGTAATGGTCAGTAAGTGCCCTGCTCATAGTGACAAAGCACTCACATGGAGACGTAAGGACAGGCATGACGGACTGACTACTGCCGGACAGACAGCTACGTGCTGGAAGACGACTGAGATTTAACAGAAAAGGAAACAAACTGGATGAAAGGAAAAGAAGGAAGAGGAAATTTTAAAGAGAAAAAAAAAAGTGTGAGTGTGGTAAAAAGAAAATATTATTTAAAAAAAAATTAAATAAGCCGAAAAACAAAACTCCTAATTATGTTAAAACCCTGTGCTGATATCTAGTTGTTAGAAAATTTGGCAGCATAAGTCAATAAGTCTTTGTAGTGACCGGTAGAGATGATAATGAGGAATAAGTGCCCGATATTTTCCAGCCAACTGAGCAGCAGCAGGAAGGACCACACACACCAGCACAACACAGAAACAGGAGCGACTGACACCCGTGATTGGTCAAGAGTCCTTCTGGAGTTCCAATGACTGACACAGCAAAAGAAAAGTGAGGAAATTAAAATAACATTTTTTTTTAAAAAAGCATAAAATAAAAAATGTAATGACTGGTTGGCAAATGAACAGAAAAAATAAAAAATAAAAGCAGCTTTTGGGAAAAAAAAGTTAGAGAATGTCGCATAATAACAATAACAATAATAGTAAAGTGGCTGTTGCACTTTAGTTTTGTTCTTGCAGACAGGTGCCGAGTTCCCGTGGTTACCAGTGGGAGCCCGTGTAAGATTTGAGCAGTTGCATACAATGGTGGACTCCAGATCTGGTGGATAAGAAAAGAGCAGAGGTACACATTGGTGGCTGATTTAAGACAGGCACAGACCTCAGAGGGGAAAAAGGGAAAAGAAATGTGAGGCGGCACAGTTTGCTCAAGTCAGAGAGATAACGAAGGGGGAGGGGGAAAGAAGAATGAAAAGGAGGTGGAGGGAACAGATGGAGGAGAGAAAATTGGGGTGGTGAGAAGCATCTCAAAGCGAGTGGCAGGAGGGCAGACACTCACATGATGGGTGGGCTCTACCAGTGAGGCGGTACGTAGCTGTACCCAGGTGTCCCTTGGGGCCTGTAGGTTGGCACAGTAACTGGGTGTCCTCCAATCTGGGGGTGCTGGGGCGTTGTCAGCAGGGTCCCTACACAAAGTTGATGACAGTGTTAATGAGCTTCAGCCATTTCTGATTCGATCCATCTGTCCATATGTTGAGAGGATGACAGGCTTGATTGGGTCTTAAAAAATATCCTAATTTAATAGTTCTTAGAAACGGATACAACATCTAAATAACTTTATTATTTCTGAACAAAGTGGACTAACTAACTGGATGATCGGAAGTAATCAATTTGTTCAATTATTGCTAAAACTTAAATTATTTCCTTAACTCATTTGATTTTAGTCTTCAAAATGTCAAAGAATGGCAAAAACTGCTCATCACAGGCCGAGCTTATAATGTCTCGCTTTGTTGAACCAACAGTCCAAAATGTGAAGACTTACTTCACTTAAAAATTAAGAAAACCAGAAAATATTCAGTCATTCATTTAGATCCTAATTTTTTTGTGGTTTCCATTTTGAACTCTCAACTAAGCATTTGTGAGCAAGAAGGGAAAAAAAAGAAAGAAGAAAAGAAAAAACGAAAACATGCCCCCAGCATAAATAAATGACCTCACAGATTAGAGTCCAGAGAAAACAGTCGAGGCATCACTGCATGTTTGACAAGACAATAAATAAATAAACAAAAGGCAACATAAATAAACAAAAATGTTGAGGTCTGTGGTCCTGGTCCTACCTGCGCTCATGGCCATGGTTGTCCCAGCTACCATCCCCATGGCAGCCATGCCGTTGTTACGGGGGGCAGGTACAGGGACAGGGGCAGGGTAGAGGGCTGTGGAGGGGATGCTGTTAGGCTGCACCACAGTGGTGTGATGGATCACATGTGGCTGAGCCGCATACACTGGCTGGGTATAGTACGCTCCCTGTCGGAATGAGCACAGGAGAGTGTTGGTGAGAAGCAGCGATATACAAAGCTTTATGTGAAATGTCCGCCGCATTTGTAGCAAGCCAAAGATTTTCCTACAATTCATGTCCAATGGAGGAACAAAATAAGTGCGCATGAAACACTCAGAAGATAAACACGACTTTCTGGCATTTTCCATCTCTCTTCCTGCTTCTGCGCTTTTCTTTTCAAACCACTTAACCGTTAAAAACATTCACAGCACCAAAATACAAAGGAACAAAGTGACAGTGAAAGTCTTTGTTGTTGACTTGTGTAACTGCATCTCTGTCTTTTTAAAGGTGCTGTTGGTCTAATTAATTTCAACAATCTCTCAGGTTTCTTTGTAGTAATGCAAACAACAATGTTTTAAATCGCACTTTTAGCTTGTGATTTTGTTTGAAAGTTTAGGCTCTGGAGCTCCTACATTGTTTGATACAGTCATTCAAACATGGAAACAAACAACACAAAACAATCCATCGACTTAATTTGAACATCTTTGATTAAAGAAGTTAAAATTTAACAGTACGTGAACACCACACAAAACTGATAATGCTCAGTTAGTTTTCTTGTCCTGTAGTGGAAATTCTTTTTTCATTTCAATACGACACAATGTCTGGATCAAAGCTAAAATGCTGTGGCTAAAAGAGATGAAATGTCACATAAAAGACATTTCCTACAGAAAGACCTGGCCCAAAACTGAATTTCTTTTCCTGTTTACTGAAAATTTCTCTGTCACATCTGTGAAATGGCTTCAGCTAACTGTATTCATGTGTAACATATACAGAGTAATCAACGAGACAACGTGAGCTCATTTACAGTTATGATCCAGTTTAACGGTGCCGGCAACTGAACAGGTGCAACCCGACAAATCCGGTCAACATTTTTCAGCCTCACAGGCGATGTCAGTTTTGACCCTGTATCCTTACCTGTGCGTATATATTCTGCTGAGGGTAGGCACTGCGGATGGGGTACATCGCTGTTGGGTATGGAGTGGGGGTGGGAGTGTAGGGAGGGGGTGCTCCATTTGACTGAGTGGGGGGCACTTTGTATGGGGTGCCCGCTGAAGTATATCCTTTAGGAAAAAAAGAAGGGGACACGGGACGTTTTAGACTTAACACTGGAACAACACATGTTAATTCACTGCTGATATTTTAACCCACAATAACTCATTTTTATGGCTACTTAACAGCAGTTCACACACACCTATTATCAGCTTTTAAAGTGAGTCTACTTATGAATTCAAATCTGCAGCAAGTTGATGGATAGAAAATCAATATTTAACTGTTCTGCTACTTCTATACTGATTAGTGATTAAAATCATTTTTCAAGTCAAGAAGAAGATGAAAACATCAAATATGTTTTTGTTTTTCATCTGCTTATCATTGTTGTACACAGATGCATTAAACAATTATTCTATTAATCAAGAAAAGAACTGGGAGGTGACGAATGAAAATAATGAGTTGTTGCCTCATTCAAATGTTTGTTTTGATTTTTTGCATTTCCTATAAAATCCACCAGATGGAGGACTGGTGCTGCCCTTCAATGGGACCTGAGTCTCAAAACAATAGAGCCAAGGGTTTACGCTTATTAAAATCCTAATGCCGCCAGTCTTTTGACAATCTTTGAAGGTTTGAGTCCTTTACTGCAAAAGGATGTAGCTGTGTGAAGAATGCACAAGTTTAGTCATCTTTTTATCACCACACACAGCCCTCAGTGGCTCAGAGAGAAATCTTTAAAAAGTGTTGTTTAAGCGTAGGCACCATTGAAAATGCTACATCAAAAGTGCAGAAAAGCCTGAGATCTGTAGCAGGATAGTGATGGCATCTGGTTCAGTCGTTGATTCATGTCTGCTGCTAACCAGGCTCCGTTCTGTGGGGTGCAGTACCTCTGCTCCACCACTTGGAGGAGCCTGAAGGTCAAACATGCTACTAGCTAGTTGCTGCTTCGGAGCTTATGAAAGCTTCTCTCCACAAGGACAAGGGAACAAAGAGATGCTGGAGCTGCTATGTGTGTCTAAAAGAGAGAGACTGTATGTGTGTGTGTGTGAGAGAGAGAGACGTACTCTCGTTCACATTCTTTGCTCCAACATGGATGCAGGGCATTAGAGGACAATGGTGTGTGACAATTACACAAAAGCCCTGCTGATAGAAAACAGTTTGTCTATTCAATGGGCTTGAGAAATAATGACATTGACCAAGACATGTTTCTAATCAGACCACAGCTGGCTTTTCTGGAGGGGTGGTGTTTGTCAAGGACAGAAAATCTGAGGACTTTCATTTCACCATACATTAAGTACCATAGAGAGCAAAGAAAGAAATCTGCAGTTAAACGTTCCCACCGCTGATTTAAACAACAGCCTCAATAATGTGGCTCAAGTCTTTTGTTGAAACAAAGCTCGGGGAGCTGTGCCAAAGCACACCTGATATTTTGTTAGACTTCCAAAAAGATAAAAAACAAAGTGGGGGAGGGGACGAGAGACGAGGTGCTTCAAAAAGCAGCACACATGAAATCTACAAACCCATCCTGCCTTGGTCTGGATACTTAAAATTCAGCAGAAAAGATCATTCAAGTAGCTGTGCAGAAATATTCATCTGTTATTTCTTGATAGCAATTAATACTTTCCCAATATGTTTTGATTTACTGATCATCTTCTTAATGCTTTCGGACACAATTGTCTGTTATCAATTTTGAGACGTTTATTCATATTACACCAGCTCTTCAAAAGAATTTCATTGTTCTTCATTTACACTTTACCATCCAACCCCTCTGGGGACTGGACCTGCCTATATATCATTTTATATATAATTTATATCTCTGTATATAAGATCCTATTGAAAAACATATTTCACATTGATCTTTTCATTTTTTGATGTTTGCCCTTTTTTGTGTGCATACGGTCAGTGTATTGATTGCATTTTCTTTTATTTTCTTCATTTGTCCTATGTACAGAATGTGTTAGTCATGTTGTAGACTTGGACTGTTTCAATCTTGAGTTTAGCTTCATTCCTTTCTCTTGTGTACATATGTCCTTTTTATCTGAACATTATAATATTACGTGCTAATTAACAAAGAAATACTGCTGATAAAAACTTTACCAGGAAAACAAAGTATACCTCAAACGATCACAAGATTCAATATTTGATATCAGATGAGAACAGTAGTTTTGTGCTTTCAGATCTTCATGTTGATGGAAGACAATTCATATAAAGTAAATAACTGAACAGCCACAAATCAGATACAGGGCAGGAGGGCATGAACAAGCGGTTTTCATCTGATATTTCTAGAAGATCTCAAAGTGCGTTCTTGTCAAAATATGAAGAGCCTGAGTGAGAACGTACCGAACTCCATCAGGGTTTCTCGACTGAGGAGTTTAAGAGCCCTTCACATTAAACTATCTACATCTATACAGACGCACCGTATCTAGAGAGCACCGAGACAACTGTTACTCCCATCTGCTACGGGGACGAGACGCTGAACCCCAGCAGAGCACGTATCTGCTGCTATAAGGCCACTGGCAGCTGTTACTGGCTGGCTTCCCACTCCTTCACCATCAGTGCCCTTTAGTCTGGGATCACCGTTTTATCCACACTGCTTTCACATCACCAGGGAGCTAAACATGCTTCTTATTCCTCTAAATATACTGCCACGAAACACTTGCTGCAGTTTAAGTAACTCTTGCACTAAAGTGATTTTCTAAGCATTTGATTTACAACAAAATGTGAATCACAAATAACTGGTGATTATTAAAAAATATGAAGAACCCAATTAAAAGTTATCTCAGCCTTAACCTAAGCACTCTTGTTTCACTTTAAAACATTACTCCACTGCTTCAGTTTCAACTGAATGTTTACTCAGAAATAAGATTAACATATTTTCTTAAAGTTATTCATGATAAATTAGTGACACATTCATTGGTTGTTCAAGGTTCTTCAGTTTATAGAGGTATTTCAAAAGCACTCTGCCTGTTGTTTTTAATGATTATTCCAGTCCCCTTGCCACCATCCAAAACTACTTCAAATTCTCAACTTGGAATTTTTCACCTATTTTCTATTAAGTGTGTTAACTTTAAGTTGATAAAAAAACAGAAGAAAGAAACTTGCCTCTGCCAAGAATTAGCATGCATTTATTCTGAATTTTCACTACATGACAGGCTTCATCACTGTTGTCTTTAGCTCATGAAATGTGATTGCTTCTCAATGTGAGCCCTTTGGCCTTCTGGCTCTGCCTGCATATTTGCTTTTACCATTTATTCTTCCCTCATATTTAACTTGTTAGAATTTCTATCTGCATTTTTTCCTGCTGTTTTGCAGAAATAAACAAATAGTACGCAACAGCATCATATCTGCTCAACCAAGGGCAGGCAGAATAAAACACTTTCAGTCAGTTAATTAGGTAGTAGTTAAAAACATAATATTGTAAAATCATTTGGATATGCTAGTGTGTCTGTAACATCCTTTACATGTAACTTAAGTGAAACCACTAAACTTTCTTTTTGTCCTTGAAAATTAACATCCTAGTAATTTGACATTTGATAATTTCTCCCAAGATTATACACTGTCAAACATAACCACAGTCATCAAACAATCGGTGTGTGTGTGTTGGGGCTCACCTGGTGGATACCCAGGACTGCCTGTTTGATAGAGGTTGGGTGTATAGGTGGGGGCCGTGGTAGGGTACCCTCCTGGATAGCCTGCAGGACATCACAGAACCAAGACAAAAAAATCAGAAACTGTAGCTAACAAAGAGGCACACACTCACACACACACACACACACACACACACACACACACACACGTGTGCACACACACGCTAACACACAGGTAGGGCAGCATTTGATTTGGAGCGGGATGTGCACAGATGGCGCTCATTAAAAAATGTCTGCACCAATAACACAGTCGGCTGAATGCGTCTTACATACAGACAAGACACACCTGCCGATATGGTGTGGGAGGAGATAAATTCAGAAACATTAGCGATGCACTCAGACACGTGCAAGGGGGTGCACACGCATCGTGCACACTCTTGTGCGTCATCTGTTACACAAACAAACAAAGCAGATTTTGACCTAAGAAGAAGTTTTTAAAAAAGCTGATTAAAAAGGTGTGAGTACGACAGAGCGAGACAAACCGAGAGAAAGAGGGAAGAAAAGCAGGAGAGTAAAGAGACAACATGTAAGTGAGAGAAGTGCTGCTTGCTATTATTGGCAGTCAATCTCAATCTGTTATGCAGCTTTGCGCCTTCATTATGTCTAGCTTTAACTGCTATGTGCTGCAAGATGAGCCAGACTGAAAAGGTCTGATAAATACCTGCATCAGTCTACAGTACAGCTTCGTCTGAGGGTTGTGAAGTGCAACTAAATTATTATTATTATTATTATTATTATTATTATTATTATTATTATTATTATTATACATTATACAAAGAGACATGATTTTTGACAAAATTAAAATAGCAAAGATAATTCAGTGTTACTGTGAATATTTTCAGCACAAGAGAAATAAGTTCAGTAAGTTGCTGAAGAAAGGATCTGTCAACAAAAATGACAGATTGATTTATTATTATTTATTCAATTTAATTCAAATGAAATATCTTTCATTTCAGGCTGCTGGTTGGACAAACTTGGCATTTTGGAATAATTACATTGGTTAGACATTGGGTTAAGCATTTCTATAGTATTTTTTACATTGTATAAATGAGAAAGTAAATTCATTTAATGATTTTTCCTGGTAATTCAAGCCAGTAGATGATCTGATTATAACACTAATCTGTTGCTACTATAAGTATAATACTGAAGAAGTGACTATGAGACAGCTGAGTCTTTAATGTGGTCTCTCAATTGGAAAAATAACACACATAGTATCATCTCAGCTCAACAGCTGCAGCGTTGCATGGTTCAAAAGTCTAAACTAAATGTCTGCTAACTTGCTTAATTCAACATATGCACTGATCCAAAACTATTAAACATAACACAGCAGATGCTGTTACATCCCTTAAAAAAAAACAAAAAAAAACACCGCACTTAAGATAAATAAAACGGTAGTTTGATATTCTATAGAGAGGGACAATTATGAGTACTGTTCTTTACAAGTGCAAATATGCATAGCCACTTTTTGAAAAACAGAAAAATGCCAATACTTTTGACTGCATAAATATGAAAACAAAACAACACCGAACAAACATTCCATACTTCACAAATGGATCAT
This sequence comes from Terapon puta, assembly GCA_028564955.1. Classification (NCBI taxonomy): domain Eukaryota; kingdom Metazoa; phylum Chordata; class Actinopteri; order Centrarchiformes; family Terapontidae; genus Terapon; species Terapon puta. Next base: position 14,826,841 of record JAOXYL010000059.1, read on the forward strand.
TTCTATACTTGATGTGCCAGGATTGCAATAAATAAATTAAAAACAATAAGTTCTTATCTTAAATGTGTTAACGTCTGGCATTATCTGTTAAAAGTTATCTTACAAGTTTGTCAGAGCACCGTCTGAACTTGACCTGCAGAGTCATCAGGTTGGTGAATCTTTGGCGGACTTGGAGTGACTCAGGCCACTTGGAAACAGCCCACTAATAAACTGTGAGTTGCTGTCGTATATAGTTTTGTTGTATTCACACTTGGTTGACTTGCAGATCCAAAGTGTAGATATAGAGTGATTATCAGAGCAGAGTTTACCACACTGTTAATGCAACCTAATAACTTAAAAATGTAATAATACTCACAATTGAGAGACATTTAGAGACTGAAATATATTTAAAAACAGGTCTGCTCATCCCCTCTGTGTTACATTATCACTGATGATCTGTCCTGGTCATTTAGTGTAGCTGAGATACACAAGGCTTATTATTGCATATTCAGAAGATGCCGTTTACTATCAGTTAGATAAGCAGATATTCAGCTATAAAAAAAGAGTTGGACTGCTCACTAACACTGGGGAAGAAAATATCTGGCAGAAGATAAACACTAAAAAACATGCGGCTCCCCAGACTGTCACAGTGCTATTCATCATTCCTGTAATCACCTCTGACCTGTTCAAACTCTGCACTGTGATTTCTAAAAGACAGAACCTGACAACATATTCAAAGAGATGAACAGAAGGGAACTGAGAATGTAGAGTGAGACCAACAGATCAACAAAAACCTGGGGCAGCTGGTAAAATGTCATTACAGAGAAGTCAAACCATCCCATTAGGTTAAAAGGACGTCACATGAGACTGAACTTAGGCATATTAAAGTATATCTAAAAACAACTTGATTTCAAATTTGACACAAGCGAGACCACTTCTTCTGCTCTGTCTCATTATCAACTTTTTAAAACATGAAGTTAAACTGAGAAAGTGTCTTTTCTTATTTTGTCTTGTGCAAACAGCTGATGTTTTTAACGACCCACCCCCCCATAACCTGCAGATACACCCTCTGTATCTGCAATATGACACTGGTCCACACATGGATAGGTCTTTGTCTGAGCTCGTGCTTGCTGTCTGCTATTTAGCGAAAGCTTTATTCGACCTGTGTTCTTCCATCTTCTTTGTGTCTTATCATTCTGTTCCTAACCTGCTACACTGATGTGAACAATTACATCTTTCGGTCATGGTCCAGGTTCACACTGCTGCTCTGCACCGAGCATCGACTCAGTGGGAGACGGACGTTTTCACTTCAGTCTAAAGAAAATGTCCCTTACTTCAGTCAACACTTTGTGACTAACATCTCCTACCTGTGTTTAGCCTTATATAACACCTTCTATCCTGTATCGACTCCCACTTCTACTGTCTTCTCCTTCTGTTTGTATTTGATCTCTTTCCTATCATACACACACTCTAGGTACATTATTGTGTACTGAGCTATTCCAGGACATTAAATGTTTATTCAAATCTGGTATTTGTTATTATCATTAGAGCTACTATATACTAGATTAACTGATAATTTGTCAACAATAAACTGATCAACTATTTTATTTCAAGAAGTGTCTAAATGATCTGATACTGGCCTCACAAATGTGAATATTTTCTCGTTTCAATAGTCCCCTATGACATTAAACTGAATATCATTGGGCTGCAAACAAGACAAGATTAACTGTGATCAACATTTTTCACCTTTTTTTTTTTACATTTTATGGACTAAACAACTAAACAATTAATTGACTAAATGTATCATTAATGAAATAATTGTTAGTCACAGGCCTAATTTGATTATTTATGTAAGTCTTCTTGCAAGTTCCTTGTTGATTGTTAGGGGACATTTGAACAAAGTATTTAACTTATATGCCTGCGGACATTTCAACATATTTTGGCAGAATTATGATGTTCATGTACAGTCTGAGGATACACTACTCATGTATTCTTCTTGTTTGAGATATTCTCAATGTTGTTCTGAAGCTTGCCCCAACTTCACCACTCATGGCCAGATATTAAAGAAGGAGCACGTAAGCAAAGCAAAAGAACTGGATAGATGAAAGGCTCGTCAATCAGAGCTAAAACACCAGCACCAGAGATATTTTCCTGCTGGAACAACAATTTTCCAAAAAACAGTGAAAAGTTAAAACTGATGGCAACCTATCACCCATTTATTAAAAACACCACCAATGAGTTTTGCTCTAAGACCTTTTGTGGAGGCCATCTTTAAACAATACTTCAGTGACTCACAGTTCAGCTGTGTTGTTTGTCAGTTGTCGCCATCTTTACCATGGCACAGAGGATGATAAATGTGCGTGCACGTGTAAGTCTTACCTGTAAAGGCCATGTTCTTAGGGTTTCCATATGGGGTGCCAGGCTGAACGGGGCTGTAGACTGGATTCATAGCTGAAGATAACCTGTTCTTACTGAGGGAGTGAGGAGGAGGCAAAGAGGGGAGGGGGATAAGAAAAGATGGAAGGAAAATGAAGGGGGAGCGGGGGGAAGAGAGAGAGAGAGAGAGTGAGAGTGAGAGAGAGAGAGAGAGAGAGAGAGAGAGAGGTAAGCTGTGTAAATTGGAAAGAAAATTGTTACGATTATCAAGCATAGCACACACTCATCTCTCACACACAGACACACACACACACACACACACACATTAATCCCCGAACTCAGGTTCTTAAGGCGACTTCCAGCTGAAGCATTTTTGCCAGCATGCAACAACAACAAAAAAAATAAATAAATAAACAAACAAAGACTAAAGCCCTGTGAATCCTCACCCTCAAGTAGGCTCAATATAAGCATGTATTTAAAAAACACTAGTGGAATAAAAAAAAAAGGCACAATACTGACAGGAAAGCACAAGGACGCATGGATCCACTGAGAAGGTTTGGTTTCCTGTGTGGCTTTAAGTCCGTCAAACCAAATGTTGTACATCTGCCTTATTTTCACCATTGCACCAAAAAAAAAAGTTAAGAAAATAAAAAGGCAGGGCGAGCTCTAGCAGCCTGGTTTCCACTCCAGGATTGAACTGTGCTGGAAAATGGTTTGGGTGAAGGGGCCTCATAACAGAGCCATTTCTACTACATCTTTCTCCACTGGCCTGTAGACGGGAAAGACCTCACGTGCTCCTTCGTTATTTCAACTTACCTGGTCATTGAGAATATGGGCATGGGAAATTGTGTGTGTGTGTATGTGTATGTGTGTGTATGTGTGTGTGTGCATGCGTGCCCCGTACCTCTTGTGCGTGTCTGGTTGATACATGAAACTGAATTTGTCTGTGGGATGCCCGCTCGCCATTCTTGCTGTATGCAAATGAGGAAGGAGTGGAAGTGGATATGCAAATCTGAAATTAAAACAGCGAGAGGTCATGATTACAACGAACACAGGAAAAAAAGAAAAAATTAAATTAAATTAAATAAAAATTAAAAAACAGCAAAAAAAGCAAGCACCAGTGCAACAGCAAATGGTTAGTGACAGCAGCAGGGGGAGGGGAAGGGGGCAGTGATTTAGACAGCGTGTTTGAGTGAGTGTTTGTGGTAAGTGCTGGTTCTTTAGCCACAAATAAAAGCACAATAATTATAACTGTGCTAAATACAAAACACTTTATGCAAATATTGAGAGACATGTGGTTGTTTCTATTCCATGTAGTCTCTTCTACCACCAGTGTCTGTACAAAAACTAGCAGCTTCTCGGCTGATGAAAAAAAAAAAGCCTTGAGGTAATATTTTATTCATTCCTGTGTATGTGGAGCCTTTTCAATGTGCACATGTCCGAGAGAAAGTGAGGCGTGAGTGTGTGTAAGTGTGTGTGTGTGTGTGTGTGATGTGCAGAACATTCGATACAAGCAGCAATACAAACATTAAGACAGCCAAATGAAAAAAAAGCAACACACCCAGTGAGCAGTGAGGAGAGCGAAACAACAGAACAGAAATATAGTACGAAGAGGCCGATTCTTGCACCGAGCCATGAATAAGCATGATCCAGCACACGAGCCAGAACCACGGGAGCACTGCACAAACACAGAGCGAGGAATTTTTTTAAAAAAAAGAAAGAAAAGGAGAGGAAAAGTGTGTGTGTATGAGGTGTTTATTTGTATTGACTGTTTTTTTACTTCCGTTTGCGAATGACATGGGTCATGGAGTGTGACGGCGGCAATGAGGCCGGTTCTGTTTCGTTTGTGTGTGTGGCTCGGGCTGTTGTCGTTTGCTGCGTGTGAGACTGCATGAAATATGTTGTGGCAAGCACTCTGTACAAAGCACATCACCCGCCCATTCACCACGTACACACTGTCGAAGCTCATTTGTCCAATTCTGCCTGCTGCAGATGTATACATTTGTGATTTCGACTGTGCCAAAAGACGCATTTCCAAATGTGAAAGATCCATCCTGCGTCTGTGCTTCATGGCCAGTTAAAAAATCCTTTACATGCTTATGGTGATTCTGTCATAATTCCTGGGCATACACTACATGGCAGTGATGCCAAGCGGCACCAAGTGACACTTCAAATTAGGCATGGAGGCATTTCAGTGCTCCGTCCAGGAACACTGACGTCAAAACGCCCAAAGACACTTGACAACTGAATGCGAGCACAAACACACGGGTGTAGCTGCTTTTGAGCCGCTCTGTGCACAAATTAATTTACACACACCTTTGCATGCACCCCCGAAAGAAAAAACAAAAAAACAAATCACGAATCTGTGTGTGTTTGTGGGTGTGTAATACATCAAGAGTGGTGATACGTCAGCTCTGGTTCATTACTCACAATCATATCTCATAACAAAAGAATGTCCCGGGGGAACTGATTAACCTATTGCGCACGCACACACACACACACTAGCACATCTCGCACGGCATTCCTCATTAATCTACTGTATTTCTTTTCCTTTAATTCCTTCCTCTAGGACTGCTCTGCCTCCCACCTTTAGCTTCTCTCTGCTGCTCCTCTTTGTTCAGTCCATCATTAGATTTCTCCACCTCAGTTAATCAGTGTCTCTACATGCCAGCGTTTGATTATAACGAGATTAAAGCAAAACACGAAGATTGTTGAAAGTGCCACATTAAAAAAAAAAACTAAACTAAACAAAAAACAGCTTAACCAGATTATCTTCAAAGTAAAATCCGTGTCAGGGTTTGTCTGTGTCTACTGTGTCAACCGGAGCAGGGAGCTAGGACATATACTCGCTGTAGTTTTCAAAATAAGAGCATTTTTGGTGAGGGAATTCTCCTCATCTTATTGTTCTTACTACTCATCACTTAGTTAGTACAATTCATCCTAAAGCGGACAAGATTGTCCATACAAAATTTCACAGCAACCTGTCTGACAGATATTAAGACAATTCACCCCAAAACACAAACTTAAACCTAGAGGAGGAGTCAAAGCATCACCAAAGTCATTAGGATTCAAATCACCATCAGCGTCATCATGTAGGTGAATAAATCGTCCAAAGAGCCACATCAACACATTACCTTTATCTGGTGGTAGACCACTGGGGGTAGGCTAAATTGTGTGTTCGTAGATGTGTAGAGCGAAGGAACAATGCCCATTAACACATTGACAGGTGGCTAAGCTAACCCTGAGGTCTAATGCTGCAAATACAAAACACACCCAATTACAGCTGTCCCTGAATAGAGCAGAGAAAGATGTGTTTGTTCATCCGTTTCAGCATGAGAAACAAAAGTGTGTGTGTGTATGTGCATGCATGCGCACGCATGTGGAGGCAAAGGTGACGGAAAAGTGAATGGGTGACAACAAGAGGGGCGCCACAGTGCGTCTAATGAAGGTGTGTGTGAGGAACCGAGGGGTGGCAGAGATGCATGTGATGAGTAGGAGTGTCTAATCACAGCTCCCTTTGTTTTCAGGGGGGAGGCGATGATGAGGTGCTTCAGGCTCTCTGTTCGTTAAAAAAAAAAAAAAAGCTTTATAGCCAGATGACCTTCTGTTCAGTAGACCACTACCCATGATCATAAAAGACTATTCTCCAGAGGACGTTCACCACTGTGAGACAGAGAGAGGGTGCAGGGACTAGTCTGCACATCTCCTCTCTCATTTGGAAGAACTTTCTGGCGCTTGAGGCATACTTTATAAAGAAAAGACCTACAAATGACGTGTAATATTGTTGTTTAACCTGAAAACATATCTACACTTGCTTATACAGCCTCCAACAACCGGAGTCAAGTGTTTAGAGTAGCGAGCTCACAATGAAGTGTAGGTTCCTAATAATTGCGTTACACTTACTTTTCCCTGTAAAACAAGGAACAATCTGTAATTTTTGGGCAAGACTCAATTCATTATTCATCTAGAACCTTCCAACCTTCCAACTGCCTTGTCCAAACAACACTGTGAAACCAAAAGATACAACAAAATTGAGCAGAAAATCCGTAAGATGCTTAGGCATTTCTGAAAGAAAGATTACAGAAAGGTAAAATCAATGAGAATAGTGGTTAATTGTTCCCTTGATTAATCTAATCAACATCTATTATCCGACAAGTAGGTGCAGGTCCAAGATTTTTTATTACTCGGTAAATATCTAAAATAATGAAAATAATTCTTCACTATCCATTCAAACACTGAAGATAAATATGCAATATCATATGTCAAGACATAAGCTTTGAAAAAGGAAATGTTATTAAAACGGTGATATTACAGAGTACGACCTGTGCATGAAGACACATTCAATTAGTTTTAGTAGTAATACTGGCAGACAGCAGAAAGCTTTTATTATGAAGGAGCTGCAGGTACACGATGTACATGAGTGCTGCGTTGCCTGTAGTCACTGACGACTAACTGCTCACAAACAGCTGGTCTGAAATGAGATTTTCTACTTTTACAGACTCCTTTTTTGTTAGTCACATTACAATTTACCCTTGTGCCATGTGAAATTGATTTATCCGTCTTTGCACTCTTCTCTTCTTGATACAAACACCCCTGACTTCAAAGACAGTGGGCCTCGCTGCGGTGTAACATCCTCCATCACTCAAAGGGCTGCAGCTGACGGGGGCCTCCAACAGTGACGATGAAACTGAACAGGTGACACGAAGCGTTTTCACTTATCTGCTGACAGCTATTACACCTTTCAGTCGGCTATAGAAATCAACCCTGTGACCATGTTACTGCATGTTTGGCTCTGTAGCAGCCTGCTACCCTCAGGATGGAATTGGGTGTTGCTTTTTTTTTTTTTGCTCCCGCTACCTGTCAATGACACTTTGGCAATGAAAAACACTTATCAGAAAATTGGATTTGCACTGACGCTGCTACATAATAACAGCCAAAGGATGGTGTGTGCTGTGTAGTGGATGATGTTTGTAAGTCTGACTTGTTCAGTACTTTCTGTGGGTGGTTCATCACCATGACACTGCTAGAATACTAAATTACACCTTTCATTCAAGATTCAGTCATCTCAAGGCCATACACACATAAAAATCATTCAAAACTTAAGTTACTTTCCACTATTAATCTGTGATTTTTTTAAAAACAATAAAACACCAGAAAATAGTGAAATCTTTGCTTTACCTATTTTATCCCATCAAACAGATGAAACCACAAAGATATTCACTTTTTTATTATAAATGATAAAAAAACTGTGGCAAAACCACACTTTTAAAAAGGATAACCCAGCAAAAGAGCTTCAAAACTTAAATCGGACTTGAGTTTGTTGTAGGAGTTCTTTCTGTTTCACACATGCACACACACATCAGGGATTCACTCTCTGACTGACATTATTAAGGAGACCTTCATGCTGCCTGACTTAACCTGAGTTACTCTGCGGGACTTTGTTAAGCTTAAACTCTATTAGCGGGACTTCAATTGGTCTGAACTCAAAAGCAATAGCCTCCAGGCCTAGCTCCAGAAACACAGCTCGCTAGCCTGCATGCTAACAGTGTGTGTGTGTGTGTGTGTGTGTGTGTGTGTGTGTGTGTGTGTGTGTGTGT
>JAOXYL010000059.1:14834892-14847285 GCA_028564955.1 Terapon puta
CAGCTCGCTAGCCTGCATGCTAACAGTGTGTGTGTGTGTGTGTGTGTGTGTGTGTGTGTGTGTGTGTGTGTGTGTGTCTTTAAAAGTTTTGTGTGAGCTCAGCGATTTGAGAGTCAGGTCTCACATTGTTCCAGATCTTCAAAGTTTATGCCTACATATTTAATTTGCACATGTTAATATAGATATGTGTTTTTCAAAACAATAATGTTGGTTCCGCTCCATAAAGGGAGATTCCTGCTGTCTAAGGGGACCAGAAGAGGTAATAATGAGGGAGGAGGAGGAGGAGGAGGGAAGGATTGTGAAAGAATAAACCTCTCACTCAGTCAGTCTCTCTCTCACACACACACACTCACACAAAGAGCTACCCTTCCTGGAGAACATGTACAATACAACACAACCCCCACACCGACTCTATCCTCCCACATAATACCTCACCAGGCATCTACTCTTAAAGCAACAAATCAAAACTGGTGGGCGTCATCACACTTCAGTGCAGGAGAGAATAGAACTGAACAGATTTTTTTTTTAATCCACAAGAAGGCGGTGTTTCACGTGGGTCATATGAGAAGCAAACAGAGAAAGAAAAACCATGAGACAATACATGAGCCGAGTGTAATGCAGTGCATCAATAGTATTTTTTTCTTCTTACAGACCTATTTATATTCTAAATGCCTCCCTCGATAATGAGTCACACATTTAATACACTGACATTAAGAGGCTCTCCTTATATTTTGGATCCGATTCTACAGTGGATTATTATAGCATCAATTAACTGTACGGTAAAGCTGAAATGATCAGCCTATTCACAGAGGATTTATCAATAACACGTCATCTTTTTTAAGCAAAATGTTTTGGTCAGACTAAACAAGCTATTTAAAAATGTTACCTTGGGACAATGACCCTGGTTACTTTGACATTTTTTTATTAACCAAACAAACAAACAAACAAACAATATCAAAATGCAACATGACATCTAACAAAACACAGGCCTGAGGAGCAGACTAACTAAGTGCCTGCTATTGCAATCAGAACTGACATCCATAATAAAGCCAAGGACCAGACGAAAACACTCAAAAAGGCCGAGTGATGGAATCAAAAATCCCCGCTGCTTTCTTCACAATCAGACCTGCCCTGCAGCAACGAGCTCCAAACAGCCCTGGGCTATTTTAGATCTAGGACAGCACTATACACTTTGGGACAGCATCTGCCCTTTTCTCTGTACTGGCTTCCTCTTCTTCTATTCTCCTTTACAAAATCATCTCATCAGTCACACACCTCATGGGCCTGTATCCCAGGATTATGTGACAATATTGTGCCGGCCCACTGAAAATGGAAATGCTTTTCCGTGTGCAAAGCAACTATAACCGTGAAATAAATACGCTTAAACGTTATCCGTTTATGTAGATTTCTAACCCTGCTGTGGTCTGTGGTTACTAACACACATTCAAGAGGAGTTATATTATGGCAAATAGTATGGAGGGTTTTCTGAGGTATTGGCACTGAAATGAGACGGATGAGTCACACATCTTTAGGATAACTCGGGCGCAAATCAGCCAATTAAGTGACAATTGCAACTACAAAGTAGTGATTATTTTATTCAAAGCACAAAGTAAGGGTGATGACCATACATTAGATAAAATTTAACCTTTAAGAGTAGAACCACTGCACAACTGTCTGTGGCAAAAAACATAAAAAATTTGCAATATTTGTACATTTTGCTGTGTTGCAGCTTTGTGTTATTATTTGATATACAGAAAAAATCTAAAATCACCAAGTTTATGATCTTAAAAGTTGAAGGTATTACCTTCACTGGGGTTAAACAGGAACATACAGAGTAGTGATAAAGTTGCCCCCAACAAAAAGAGTCCTTGCTGAAGGTGTTAATTAGAGGATTCTGTCTAACTTTCTTAAAAAGGGAGCGTCAAGTAATTTGACTTTTAATGAGTTCTCACAGCAACTAGGGAATTACTACATTGATAGTAGGCCTTAACGATACTGGAAACAAGATTAAAAGTCTACAGCCAGACGCCTTGTGAGGCTCTGACACTCATTTACATGCCAGACAACAAAACTGCTAGATGGATAATGGGTGGAGAGAAAGGTTTGCTCTAAGATATTTACAGATACCATGTTTTCAAATTCTTGAAGGAAGCCATGCAGGAACAATGATTAAATGTCCATCACTGCACACCAGGTAAAATTTTAAGGGCTCTTCATGGTGTTAATATTTCTATGTCATCTTAAAGTAGGTTTTACAAACATAGTGTAGCACAAATTTGGTTGCAGAAATTCAAACTCCCAGTGACAGATGAACTGAAAAAAACCTACATGGCTAAAACAAAAAGCTGACTAACATATAACAATATAATAAGACATCTCTAGCCAGTTCCTGTAACTTTCTGTGTGCCTGGCTATAAGGCACAGTTACCTCAGGCATTAAAGCTCAAAGGTGCTCTAAATTACCGACTGCTTGGAACAGGTACATCAATTCTTATTGATTACTTTGAAATGTCACATCAACCCAATTAAGATGGGAGAGCAAATAAAGGCCAAACATTTCATTGGTCATTATCTTGACTTTGAATTTTAATAACACTACTCTGGATTTAAAAAAAGAAAGAAAAAGAAAAAAAAACCCAAAACAAATTAGACTAAGTGAATGGATTTTTATTTGAGAAAAGGTCATCATCTTGCAGAACACTTCAGGTACTAAACTTAGTTAAGCTTTTTGTTTAAAAACAAAATCTACCTCTACCATTACCTTCTAATTGTCCATGGTTAGGAAAAAGGTGCAACCCTATTAAACTGCATGCGTCACCCGATTTATATTCTGATTAATTTGACTGCACGAGCTTCCGAGTTTCATGCACAGACAAATTCACAAATGCAACCACACACAGGAACAGACAGCTTTGTGAGCAGGACTTGGCAGTTAAACCCATGATAAACAATCAATACCTCCAGGCAATATTAACAGCAGACAGGAATTATTGCCTGCTGTGGAGGCGGGACTTGACAAACACAGGAGGGGGAAAAACATAATATTGTAGTTAAAACATTAACCAGTATTATTCACCACCTCTTTACATAAAATCACTATTATTAATGAGCAGGAGCTTACTGATCAATGCCACTCTTGTTGCCTGAATATATTTCAAGCTTTCTAAACAGACAGAGCCGACCAGGGCCTTAGTTTCTTCTTTGTCTTTTCCTTTCTGAGCAGCTAAAATGATGGCAAGTTGGATATTTTTCTCAGTAGTTGGTGGTACAATAAGACAGATGCTCGTGTTGCTTCGTATCTGCTGGATGTGTAAATTGCCATCTGTTTGCCGACAGCCATAGCGATAGTATAGCAGGTCTGTCTTCTAGAGCCCGTTTCCCACAAAGTAAACGCAGTTTAAATGAACAATGGATGTCAGATTACTACAATGGAACTACCAACAAAATTAAAACGGGTGACCAGCCCATTACAAATGGCCCTTTTCTTTTGTGACCAACAAAGACTTGATAGAGTATGTTAACAACATAACAAAGATTAACAATAACAAGACTAAACCTGAAGCAGCTGCAGGAAATTCATCCATCATTCATTTTATTATTAACGCCTACAGTTCAATGTCAAAGTGTCTTCTGTGAAAAAGACCAATTCAAATTGTCCCCCAGGTGTAAGCTAGCTCCTGATTATATGATCAACACAGTCACAAAACCACACTAGTGTTGAAGAAATTAATGTACAGTGCTGTTTTGTAGTAGCAGCACTTGATACAAGACATGCTGAGGGGTGTCAGGGTGGAACTTGGGAGATTGTTTCCTTGTAGTGTGAACTATGTTAATGGTTTGAGGGGAATTCTTATTAATACTGACTGAGCATTATGTGACAGACAGACAGACGGACTCCTGGGAAAACTAGTCTTTTTTTGTTTAGACGCAGTTTTCATGTCATAATGAGGCATAATTTCACTTAAACTGGGTTAAAGACAAAAATCTAGAAAAGCTGCATTTCTATCAAGCAGTCAAATTATTCTTTTTTTGTTTCTCTTTTCAAACATTGAGGATGATACTAATACAATTGCTCCATAACATCCTGCTTTTTTCATTACCCCTCTTTTGAGGTACTTGGCACTTTGACATGGTAATCAATAAGTGCAGTGCTGTCAGAGTGTTCTTGAGCGACTCCACTTTTCTCCAAAAGAAGAGAAAATATTCTCAGTTAATATGGTTGAAATTCAGAAACACTGGCACAGTGGATTAAATTATGTTTTCCTCCATTCTACAGCTGGATAATTGGTAAAAATGAAAATACACCAAAACATCCCTTCATTTTAGAAACTTCAGCAACTTTTCCTGAGAAAAGAATATATGTTTCAAAAACACTTTTACATGATTTACATAAGTGAGTAAGTGAAATCATCTGCCTACGTTACCTGGTTAACACATTTTCACCAACTCTTCCAGGATATGAGAGTAATTTCTAGGGTGGAAACACACAACGAATCAAGGGTTTAGCAGATGGGTAGTATTTACTAAAAGGTATTGTGCTGTTTAGCGGAAACGTGGCTCAACCCGGCTAGACTTGGTGGCTGACTTCATGAACACTGAAGAACTTTTAAAAAGACTCACAAAATGAAAATATGAACATGAAAATAAGTAAAATATGTTCCTCTTTATGGCCACTACTGCAAATATGCAAAATTGTAATTTTCTTTATTCACTGAGCCCACATGTGAGCTGTCACATCAATCCACACAATTTTTCTATTTGCTGATAACAGCTTGCCCACCACATTAACACTACTTTGAAAATGAGGGGTACGTCTGTTTTACAATACTTTATTTTGCTTTAACTTGGCCAGTATTATCCCAGTATACCTCTATATACGTACAACATAAACACAACAGTGCAAGTGGATAACAGCATGAAAAAATACTATTGATTATGACCGCAAGCATCACTGAATATGCCCACAGAGCACACATGTATATATGTATGTATGTATATTTAGACCACTACAGACCCTCCAATATGACTGACAGCTGAATACATTACAGCAGTCTCCTGGGAGCAGTTCAAGCTTTCATTTATTCCCACCTGACACTGTATATATCCACTTTACACTGCACACGCTCTTATATACAAGATCAATCACCAAGCAATGATTTATCTAGGCGAAGCTGGTCAGGAATCTGTCTACGGAGACGTTGTAAAGGGTTGGACATGTTGGAGTCTCAGTGCAGCGAACCCCAGTTCAACTCCCGTCTCGACTCTCTCTCCCATCTTACCTGTCTCTCTCTCGCTCACTGTCCCATCCACAAAACACAAAGGGTCTAAAACATCATTAAAAAAAAAAAGAATCAATGTGCTGTGATTGACTCAGTAAAATTTGAATTTGTTAATAGTTTCAACGGAGTTTGATGGAGGCCGTTGGTAGTTTTTAAAAAAAAGGAATAGTTTAACGCTTCCACAAAGCCACTGTCGGTCACCATTGTTTTCTAGCACACGTGACGCTCCTTGAGGATGCCTGAAAGACATTTATTATCATTCTGTTCATTTACTTAATAAAATTACATGGAACCATGTGAGTTTACAAGATATCTCAGCATTTGCCAAAACTGAAAATGTTTACTGGATCTTACTGTGCTCATCTCCAAGCCTCATTTTTCAGTAATAACAGAGTTTACTCTCTCCATCTTTCATTGGAGACAGCTTGTGGTGAGACCAATGGACCAAGTAGCTGCTGGAAACGTCTGCCTAGAACTCTTTATGGACAAACTATTTAATCAATGTAGAGCGGAGTACTGAGTACTACTTTACAAGTGATATCATTTGCAATACCCAAATGTACTGTCATCAGATTAGAGCAGTGGCTGCTAGTCAGTTAATTAATTAGATCACCAGACAATGTATTGGCAACTCTTTTTTTTAAATGACTAATTGTTTTGGTCTAAAATGATTTTCTCATGTCTGTTTTTGCTGCTTTTACTCATATTATAATAAAAATGAATATCTTTGGATTATGGACTGTTCAATCAATGATGAAAATAATCATTTGTTGCAGTTCTACACTGGCTAAATATTTGTATCCATTCAAGTTGCAATCCATGATGGTGTTTTTACTATACAGCGAAAAGGTCACTGGCCAGGTAACGTGAACGTGAGTCTATTATTTATTGCACTGATTAAAATTAAACAGCTTTGGCACCGCCAACAGAACAGGTGCAACAATGACAAACCTGATCAACATTTCTGAACAGCAGCAGGTGGAGAACAATGAATGTGAATGTGCTACCATACAAATGGATAAAACCATATTAATTCAAATAAATAAAGGCTTTAATACCAATGTAGATGCTGAGGTGAGAAATGTTTCTCCAATTTAGAAGATAGTAAGTATGCCAAATGTCAGCCGAAACCAATGTAGGGACAGCAGGCTATTTTAATACTCAATGTAGTTCATTTAATTTCATCTATATTTCTTTAGCAGTGCTGCGCTCCAACAAAAGAATAACTAGTTTTAATTCTCTCAGCACCATAGGGTTGAATTCTGCATCTAATATTTATGTTATCATTCACAAATTCTTGATTCCATGAAGTGTGGTTATAAGTAACAATATTAAAGTAGATTTTAACTACAGCAGATTTGGCAATTAAATAAATCAACAGAAAATAATGTTGAAGATTTATTTATGTTCTATGTATTTGAATTATACATCTTTGAGTTTAGGCTGTAGGCTGGACAAAATAAGCAATGTGAGAACTTTACCTTTTATTTTCTTCATAAGTTTGTGATGCTTTGTTGACTAAACCATGAATTGACTGATTAAAAAGAACAATTAATTATTAGATATAACATCAGATGATGAGCTACAATGAGCAACGATTTCCATGATGAAACTCACTGATGTGGTGTTCAAATATTAAACATCACTGACTTCCCACTTCTGCTGGCCCCCATTAAAAAACTGTTTGTCATCAAGTTAAGGGGCTGCGGGCTGCACACCAGAGGAGGCCGAATCTAAAAGCTGCCGTCTGTAAGCATTTCGTTCACGAATCTCTGATGAGCAACTCATTAAGTGGTTCAAACCACACGGGGAATGAAGTGCTAGAAAGACAACAGTCTGTTATAGAACCACTGACTCTCGTAACGTTAAGTGACTCCAGCTTTCTATCGTCTGACAGTTTTATGGCGGCATTGTACAGCCCACCATTCATACACATGAGACTGCGCTCAACGCATGCCAAACAACCCCCTCCTTCCCTCAAGCATGGGGGTCACCTTAGACTGGGGATTAAACTGAACTAGCACGTATACTTCAAAATACCATGACAGATATTTAGCTCACTTCTGCAGTTCAGTTCTCCTGTTTTTATTCTCTGCCACCAATATACTGTAATCTGTGAATAGATTTCTCAAGGGTGATCACTGTCCTTGTATTTAATACGTCTCCATCTGGGGGATGAAATTCAACCATATGTTTCTTGATTTCACTAGAGTCTTAAAGATTGTACCGCAGCCTTTGTAATTTGTGTGCTGTTTTTTCATTAGGCAAAATCAATAGGAGTTATGTTGTTTAACTCCATGGAGGGATGATTTCTACTGGATGTTAGAATTACAAACACTGGGAAGGTGATTCATTTCAGCACATGCATACATACAGCTGTGTGTTTCCTCTGGTCTCTGAAGAGTAATATTTGAACTGTACACACTTTACTTGCACTGCACTGGTGAGGGCCAAGAACAGTAGTATCTCAGAAATCCCTTTAGACAGATAAGGCTTCTTGAATAAAATGGGATTAAAAGTCAACAACTAAAGCAGGTAATCCTCCCCAAAAAAGAGGATTCATTTCACTGATAAGACAAGTCATGAGAGAAAATATCCCTTTAGCATTTTGGGTAATCTTTTGTTTTTTGTGAGGGTGCATTTAGTTTTTGGTGTTTGTCTGTAGACTTTCAGACTGTCACATCTATACTAGTGATAAAACTATTACCTGATAAATAAAAAAATTTAAAAAAAGAAACAAGATTTTTGAAAAATACATTAATTGTTGAAGCTGTTTATCAAACAAATGAGTGCAACAACGATTAGTTGTCAACCATTAAATTAAACAAGAAGCCACTGTGACAACAGATTAATCATATTGAATTAGCATTAATCATTTAGAGGGATCAAGTTTTCTGATTTCGGTTTCTCAAATGTGCATATTTGCTGGGTTTTCATCATTCCCTGACAGAGACCTGAATCTCTCAAGTCAAACCAGTACATTTGAGGACATCACTTTGGGCTTTGGGAAACAAGCAATCAACATTTTCTGGACCAAACAACCAATCGAGTGATCAAAAAAAACAACAACAGATTATATCACTGATGAAAAGAGTCATTAGTTGCAGCCCTAAAGCAAAGGATGCAAAACGATAACAAATGTTTGGCATTTACCCAGGAAGATTTGCTGCTTTACTCTGACTTCAGTAAAAAAAATAGTTGGAGATGATACAATTGTGTGCCATTGTGAGATATACATTAAAGATATTGTAACTGGGCTCCTTTCATCATTTACTGATATTTTGTAATCTGACCACTAAATAAAAACTGGTCTGCCTACCAGATTATATTGAAATTTAAAATGCATTTCTGTCCTCGTCTCTACATCAGTCAGGCATTTTGCAAGTTTCAACACAATACCACGTTTATTATAACCCAAACAATATGTGAGTTGCACAGATGTGAAGGTGAACAGTCTCAATCTACCGTGTGCAAACATTTCCATTTATGCTCAACAGACGCTGCACCTCATTTAAGACCATAAAACGATATTTAAAGCAATCTTAAATGCACACACGGAGAGAGAGGCACACACAAGAGTACAGCACAGATGCAGCACAAAACAACTAAATAAATTAATGCCACTCCAAAACACACTTGCTTCGCTTCTAATGGTGGCTGCAGCCTGGAGGATGTTTACCACCGACACCAGTGTTTAATATTGTACTTTTATCTATCAGAGTTTGACACATGCGCTGCATTCCTCAGATAGCGAGCAACGCCAAAACAGCAACGCTTGGACCAAAAAAAAAATGGTCACACTCAAACAAGCTTAAGACACCATTTTGAAAAACCCACCGATTTCTAGATAACAACTCCGCGATGCCATCTTGCCAATTATCACCGAGACAGGCTGCCTTTTTAGCTCTGACTTCTTTCATCCCCCCTCTCTTTCTCTCCCTCTCTCTCTCCGGAGCAGGGGAAACTATGCGGGTCACATTAACGTCCAACGTTAGCTTAGCCGGCCGCGGCTAGCCCGAAAAAAGACAACAGCTAACCCGCCGTAGCATCCCCGCATCCCTCGACACACGCTGCTCAAATGGCTAATTAGCGACCTAGCTGCTTAGAGGGGAGGGTGGCAGAAGTGGAGGGGAGATGAAAAGACCGGAAAATTACTGCGAATAATAATTATAAAACAAAAACACACTCGGCGTAGGTCTCAACCGCCGACTTGGCTGATGAATAAAAAAGCCTCCGTAGCCGCCACGACAACTAGCTGCCGTCAACGCGAGCTAGCGCCGCTTAGCTTAGCCCGCTAGTTCCCCCCACAGGAGGACAATTGAAGGGATACGGAGGGGAAAAAAAACAGACGGAAAGAAAGAAAGAGTCGACACATGAACATTCCTGCACCACTCCTTCACCACCTCTCCCTCCCCACTTCCATACACAATAATAATAACAATATGAATAATAATAATGAGCATAGGACGAGACTCACCGAAGTAGCTCCGCTCGGACTAATTTAAAGGTCTCCTCCGGTGTGGGTACGTGCTCTGTCCCGTGTGCGCGCTGCCTCCGGTCGGTTGCGGACTGACTCTCTGCTACGGCAACGCTTCGTCGGGCCAGTGGCGCAGGGAAGACAGCTTTCACCCGGAGAGACGGTCACCGTGTGGGGGATGGGGGATGCACTGCCGGGAGGGAGGGAGAGAGAGAGAGAGGGAGGGGGGAGAGAGAGAGAGAGAGAGAGAGGGAGAGGGAGGGAGGGGGGAGGATGCAGGGATGCAAAGAGAGAGACATACAGGAGAAGAGAGGCTTTAATAAATGTGATAATTATAACATGTGGACTTAGGTGGAAAAAGCAGTGGGTGCGTGAGGGGATGTTTGCAGCTTCTGCGCTTTTTGACTCATGATATCTGACTTTGATTTTAGGCAAATCGGCTGGAATCAGGCATGCATTAAGGAGAGAGATAGAGAGAGAGAGACATAGACTACATGGAGCAAAGAGGTTTTGATCACAGGTAGATGATAATGGTTATGATGTGTAGATTGATGTAGTAAGGAGAAGCAGTGGACGCATGGAAGCGTTTGTTTTGAAGCGTTATGGTGCAAATCGACGTGCGGGGACAAGATGATGATAAAATTATTTTAATATATAAGGATTGGTATAGAAAACTGTGAATGCATGACGGAGTGGTAGTTTCTGAGTATTTTATTTAAAGCAAACCGACAATTATCCTGGATACAAGGAGAGAGAGAGAGAGAGAGAGAGAGAGAGAGAGAGAGAGAGAGAGAGGCATGCATACAGAGGAGAGGCTCTAATAATAAGCAAATGGTGGTCATTATATTATGTAGTATCAATGTAGTAAAGAAGCAGCGAATACATGGCAGTTTCTGTGAATTCTGTCTAATATTATGAATTGATATTATGAAACGTTTG
Organism: Terapon puta; assembly: GCA_028564955.1. Lineage (NCBI taxonomy): Eukaryota > Metazoa > Chordata > Actinopteri > Centrarchiformes > Terapontidae > Terapon > Terapon puta. Next base: position 14,845,588 of record JAOXYL010000059.1, read on the forward strand.
ATTTCAAGAAAATTGATCACTTCGTCTATTAATGTAGAAGATGTAGCTGGATGCACTGATATTGATGTTGTGTAATCACAGCGTTTGTTCTTTGTTCTTTTTTTTTTATGTTTTTGGACCCAATTTGTGGAGACCACTTTTTTGTCTTCATGAGAAATAATAGAGTATCATTATTATTATCGTTATTATAAGTGTTATCACCAGAGCATTTCCTCATGTTCACAAGAAGTCTGGCGTTGTGTGTGTTTGTAGTCAGCAGTCACAGACATTAAAGTGTGTCATTTGGTCAGCAGCACTGTGGTGGTGGGGCGGTACTGCAGCACAGTTTGAAGTTCACGTTCAATAATTCAGATTCAGTGGCCTTTGCTTCATGCATAGGCGCGATGAAAAGTTGTGCTTCTCGGGACGGCAGCGCCTCCAAGTGGTGGTGAGGTTGTATTTCAACGCTGTGCCTCGATATTTAAACGTTCTATCTTCTATCTATCTGTGTTATGTGTATTTTTTTTCCACCATGCAGCAGTGAATATTGGCCTAAAATGAAATGATATCTTATTTATTTTTAACTATTTTACTTAACCCAGGAATAATCTCTTATTCATGTATCATGTTAATCGTGTGTGTTTTTGGCCATTAATACGTTGTGCATATATTTATATGTACACCTTTCTTTTTTTTAATCTACTTGTATGTCCATGTAGTTAAATGCTGCTACATGTTTGTCTGACTTATCCAGTTTTACTGAAGACCTGCACTCTCGAAGACCACCAATTAGAGACAACTACAGTTCCCAGCAGTCATTGCGCTATCCTAAACCGCAAAAAATGATCGTCATGCACACATACAATCCGGGGTCTGTTATCATCGACATTAACATATAGTTATTAGTTACATATCTTTACACTTATTTAAAAAAAAAAGATTTTAACTGAAAAAAACACAAAGTGCTGCCCGAGTCCTCGCGTGATTTCACGTTTCCGGAAGTGAGACTGGCATGAGACAGAGCTGTCCGAGGTGCTGACACTGAGTACTGCTCATCCAGCTTCAGACCATCTACATGAGCACTTCTCATGTATTTCCATCACTTAGATGTGTTTAACTTTTAACATCATCTGAGGTAAGTGGGCAGTGTCTTTATTTTAAGCTGAATAATAACACGGTTATTCTGAATGTGCTGGACACAAACCAGTCTCTTTCCCTGAACTATCCTCAGTCCTGTCATGCATGTTTGATAGAGTGAGACCATCTGTCACACATAAAGTGAGGTAGACTGTTTTTCCTGCACAAGTTTTTCTTATTTCTACTCATATGTGTCTGCGTCTCTCTCTTTCTTTCACACAGTGAAATGGGCTCAGACAGGCTGACAATCCTTTTAAAATGCATTGTGTTTTTTAATTTATTTTTTTCTTTTTTCTTTTGTCAGAACTTGCAAAGATGGATGAACCTCAAGAGTCACCCTCCTGTACCGCCAACGCCCATGACCCCGAGAACAGCGGCGGCAGCAGCAGCCCTCTCTGTAAACCTGGCAGTGCTCCACAATGCAACGGGGTCCCCGAGTGCAAGACCCTGCTGCGGATGTCTGAGTCACACGGACTCCAGCTCCTGGGCGTGCTCAGATCATTCAGGGAGCGAGGCCTGATGTTTGACTTCACCATTAAAGTCCAGGAACACACATACCCCTGTCACCGCTGTGTCCTCGCG
>JAOXYL010000059.1:14877254-14894619 GCA_028564955.1 Terapon puta
GTGTGTGTGTGTGTGTGTGTGTGTGTGTGTGTGTGTGTGTGTGTGTGTGTGTGTGTGTGTGTTTGTGTTGGTGTTGGTGGCTCCATCAGGCTGGTTTGCACAAATTGGAGCTAAACCCGTACTGGAAAGATGGAGGAACTGGTCTGCCCCCAGAGGAAGCAGCTGGCACTGCAGCAACAAAAGGTAACGGACGAGACTGATTGTTTGTGCTGCCTGTTTGTCACCTCATCAGTCACATTACTAATTTCCCTTCCTCAGACCTTGTTTGTCTCATTATTGCCTCTCCTTCCAACCAGCTTAAACAAGGTGTTTTAAGGAAATGTTACACTTGTCCGATGCATTAATTATCATTGTTATTATTGTTAAATTCACTCTCTGGAAATGGTGGCAACAGAGACAGAAGCCCAGATTTAAATCTGTGTTTTTTAATAGATAAATTTGGCTGATTTGCTGTTGGCACTCTCATATTTCTAATGGTCCAATGATGGTGGTAACGTGACATTCATACCCATGTTTATGTTTTTACCCAAAACTGCTGTACAAAAGAAATTGCACTAAATAAGACGTAGGTCCGCCGCAGGTGGTGCTGATGTACTAAAAATGCAGGAATTTTTCAAATTGGAGACAACTTCAATACAAATACATGTGCAGAAAAGTCAACATGGAGGTTTGACAGAAGAATCAGAGGACGCATAGAGCAAGGGAGAGTTTCTGATTCTGGGATTTAGGGGAAAAAGAGGGAGAGACAGACAGACAGAGAGAAAGAGAGTAAGCTGTGTTAAGCTGACAAGCAAATGCAGGTATGTGTGCATGTGTCCCTTATCTCTACAGAGTAACTGCAGTTCCCTCAGGAGTTGGCCTTTTTTTTCGTAAGCTTTATTTTAACGGCGAGGAAAAATAAGCTGACATCGGACATGCACACACTCACACACGTTCACCCGCTTTCCCTTCAAACTACGTGCCAGATGGGAATGTTGTTTACCCCACCTCAGAGGTACAGACTGTGTGTGTGTGTGTGTGTGTGTGTGTGTGTGTGTGTGTGTGTGTGTGTGTGTGTGTGTGTGTTGATCAGTCCCATCAAAAGCAAAGCAATTCAAAACCCAAGTTTGTGTTTGATGACAGTAATTTTTAAAAAACATCCACCCATCTTTAATATAGTGGATAACTTTTATAGACTGAATAGAAGGGGCTATACTGAAAACAATGGCAGGCTTCTTTTTATACATTTAATTCCTCTAGCTGTGAAATTGTTGCTTACTCAGTTACTTATTATTCAAATGACAACTATGACAACATTATTGTATATTACTTATTTGATATTTTGTTCTTTATTATTATTTGAGCTTTTTTTATTGCACTATAGAAGTAGCTAACGGTTATACAGTAAACTATGACTATATGTTGTGTTTCGTCAGTTACACATACTGTCCACATTCCTGTGCCTTTGTCTTACATTTGTCTTTCTGCTAACCCGTCCCAGGCTGGCGTGTTTGTGCACTGTACCCTGAACACCATAAAGCTCATCTTTGAACAACTTGTTTCCCCCTTTTTTGTCCACCTACAATTTAAAACAGTAGCTACAGATCAGCGTTGGCATGTTCTCAAACACACTGAATCAGACTCTCAGGGCTGACCTTGACCAGAGGTTTTGGGCAGAACATTTGTCACATTTTATCTCTCTGGGAAGTTGTATGAGCCACCGCCTTTGAAAAAACGTTCATTTCACATGCACTCAAAGACTCGTATTCTCCCGTCCTTTATTCTGACTTTTCTTTCTCTTCCATTACCCATCTCTTGTTTTTACCTGAACCTCTTTATCATCCATCAGCATCGATCCATTTTATAAACTTCAGTTCAGATATGTATGTAAATGAGAACGTAGAAGATATGGAGGCTCCTTGTTAGTCAAGGTTTTTTATAACCGTTTTCCTCCCCGCCTCCTTGCAGGCTCAGTGGTGAATGATGCAGGTCTGAGCTGGCTGAAGAAGAGCTTCCAGAGGATGAAGGAGCAGGCAGAGAGGGAGCAGCGCAGCCTCAACGACGTGGTGGCTGAAAGATACGGAGTAAGAACACTTCAGCAGGCACACACACTATCACGAAAAAGCCAACAGGCCGATGAGGATGTTGCCTGACGTGCAGTTTATTGCATTGTTTTGGACATAGAGATATTGATTTATACTTAGTGACTTACATGTAGTAGTAAATACATCCTGAATCATGGATGCACACACACACACACACACACACACTGTGAATTCATACACACACACACACACACTCGCTCACTACTGTGGGAGGAACTTGTGTTTAGATAGCTTGTTTTATTATTAATCTCGCTGCTGTCACACAGACACACACACAGGGACCAGTGTCCCTTTGTTAAGTCACTTTCAGCGGCGTCAGCGTTTGTGCCACCAGTTGACAGCATAGGAAGTGTCACTGTCAGAACAGTGTGTGTATATCTGTGTGTGTGTGTGTGTGTGCGTGTGTGCACGCTTTCTTTTTCCCTGTCTGAACTCAGCCAGCCACAGTAGTGCACCTCATTTGTGTTTCTTCTAGTAAAGCACAGACATCACATATAAACTGTCACTGCGCTGTATCAGTCACATTATAATCTTTTATGGGGGGGATTTGTGTGGCACTGTATTATCGTCGTGGTGTTTGTACGCTTTTGTGCAAATCCCAGAGATCCTTAGAGACCCATCTGATGTGTTCAAGTACGAGCTTTCAGCCATCCCAATGGTAACGTTGCAGTAGTGGGGAAAACCTGAAAACAGCAGAGTGGATGGTGAAATCTTATCAACAGATGCTTTTTCTGATCTTAGACTGATAAGTTTGGCACAGTTACAGTGGGTTGATTTGTGTTTATGTGACACTTGCTTAAAAACATACAGTATTAACAACAGTATCTTGTAGAAAAAAACACCATGTAACATTTGATTATGAAAATCAAGCTTGTAAGGTAGCCTACGAAGCCAGAAAAGCAGCTGTTTGGTTGTAACTGAGTGGATACATTTACAGTACATATATTAGAGTAGACCCCTTTAAAAACCTTTTAAGATGTCACAGTAACCTGCTTGAAATGTTGAACTGTTTTCTTCTAGCTTTCTTTCATATACCATGCACAAATTGTCAGGATGTTTTCCACTATACCTCCAGTCATGTGATGGTTTGCAAAGATCTGAACTGCAAAAGCTGAGAAAGTGTTTATTTATTTTGTTTTTTTTTCCTTTTTAGTCAATGGATGCATTTCAGCAAAGGCTCGCTGATGCTGAAAAAGCTGTGTACGGACAGAGGAGAGAAGGAGGAGAAAGAGAAAGAGGGGGCGACAGAATGGCGAGAGGCGGGTGGAGGAAAGGAGAGGGTGAAGCCAGGGAGCACTGGAGGAGAAGAGATGGAGAGGGAGCAGAGAGAGATAGATGGAGAAGAAATGAGCAGGAAAGGGATTCATCACCCAGAGACAGAGACAGATACCACGGCGGAAGAGGGGAGGAGAGGGAGAGGGAGAGGGGAGGCCAGAGAAGAAGGGAGGAAGAGAGAGGGCGGGATGGAGACAGGTTCAGAGAGAAGGATAGAGATAGAGACAGCAACAGAGATAGAGACCGAGAGAGAGGAAGAGACAGAGAGAGGGATGGAGGAAGAGACGGAGATAATGAAAGAGACAGAGAGAGGGACAGAGACAGAGAAAGAAACAGAGAAAGAGAGAGGCCCAGTGGTGCAGCATCATTATCTTCATCATCTCTTGGGTCACTAAAAGGCCGCTTCCTCAAACCCTCAGAAGATGATGACAGCAGCGAAGGTGGGTCGATGTCAAGGCCTCTTTTAATAGATATCTGAGTCAGACTTTGCAGAAGTAAACAGCATTTTGATCTTATTTGGAAAACAGTAGCTGCATTTTACAGCCACTGGTCCAGTTGACGTGATCAAAACATTTTTTTTTCCAGAAAAGGCCACACACCTTCTCAATTTCTATGTAAAAACAAGAGGCAAAAGTTATTACATAATGGTCTACATAATCCAAAAAGACAAGAGATTTGGGAGACTCATCATCACTTTGTCATTTCTTTCTGGTCCAGCTCCACAGCGCCGTCCTCCCCCTACGCGACCGTCCGCAGGGTTTCTGAGACCCAGCTCTGATGACGAAGACTCCGGTCCGTGTAATAGCAGCGTTCCAGCCTGGAAGAAAAGCAGCAATCCAACAAGCGAACCCGATGGCTTGGGGAAACCACAGCAGGAGAACGAGAGGGGTCCTGGGAAAGCCGTAACTGCTCCTCAAGATGGTGGCGATAAAGCTGCTGTGACGACCTCGAGGTTTTGCGCTTTTTTATTTTGTTGCCATTAAAATGTGGTTTGCTACGTGATGTCAAACACGGCTCCATGCTGCATCCAAATGTTTCTGCCTTTTCCCATTACTGTCCACTCACATGAAACAGGATGTCACATTCATGAAAGCACCGGCTTTTTAATGCAACCGTTAAATGGCTTTGCAACTGACTTTTAAACCAATGAAAGCAGTACGAGGCTGTGTAACAACAAAGCAGTGGTCCAGAGCCTCACCCCAAAAAATGTTTATTTTTCCATTTTCCTTTGGGAATCGGGACTATATGGAGATCATGGACTGAGTACAGAAGATCTCTGTATACAAAGCCTAATATATTTTGAGGCTTTAGTATATACAGCGTTGTTTGGTGGGAGCGCTTGAGGAATTCAATTCAAAGCCAACCACAGATGGGGACTTTCAAAGTAACACAGCTGATCATCTTTTTGAAATGGGAATATAGTCCTCATTTCCTGATTAAGAAAAGTACAACCGAGAGACATTTAATCAGTGTGTGCTTCTGAGTAGATGTTAGGTTACAAGTTCCTTAATCCTTAATAGGACCGCACATACAGACGTAAAAAGAAAAGCAAGATGCGTTAATGGAAGTTCAAGACTCAGTGCAATAAAGCATCAATCTGCATTAAGTCACGTAAATGGAGTCACATAACAACCATAGACTTACACAGTAATCTGCTCCATAAAACACGGCTGTGTGTTCACATATGTATTTGATCAGTTTCAAGTGACCTGCAAAAGCCGCTGAGGCCCTTATCTGCTTTTGAACATTAGCCTTAATATTCCCAGGAAGAACTCCCCTCGGTCTCTGAGCTCCGAGCCTGTAACTCTCTTCTTATCTCATTATCTATCTCCGTCTTGATAATAACGGTCTTTCTGTCTCAAACATTTGTCGGTAGCAGACATGCTGCTGTCCTCAGTTAGCAGCACAGAAATTATTTTAAACTGAGTCAAAAGACTGCAATATATGTGTTTTTTTATACTTTCAGCCCAATGCACAGCACCCGTGTAGGCCAGATGTCGGGAGTATCTCTGCTTTGTAAAGCCTTCTTAGTTGTTCTGTGTGTTGCCTCATTAGGCTAAGTTGTTTGGGTAAACCAGCACCCAGAACCCCTGCAGCATGAAATGAGCCTGCAGCGTGGCAGCAGAATGAAATGAGGCTATGAGAAGTGTAATAGCCTAGAACGATGCTTCCCAGGCTGCAGTTCACATCCTCCCAGGCAAGGCTGTAATGATCTCTGGGGGGGCGCAAAGACTCAAATGAATCATAACAGATAAACAGCGTGAGAGCTCGGAAGAAAACAACTAAATGGTTAAATTAAAAACTTCACAGATAAGTTCCCCATCAGAGGGTTTTAGAACTATTATTGGGGTGGAATAATTAAGTCATTAAATCCTGCGGTGCTGAGGGCAAGTTATCGCGCAAATCTGGAGGAAAAGAGACAAAGTGTTGCCGAACAAGGCGACAATATATGACAAGACCTTTGTTTGTGTTTAAGGTTGTGAATTTGGTGTATCATAAGTCGGTTACGTGTCGTGGTTGAGGTGTGCTCTTCTTTACTCTTTGAATTTTTTTGTCTTTCCTTCAAACTCTCTTCTTGTTTTTTTTTTCCTTCAGAAGTGAGAGTGAAAGTGAGGAGGAGGAGGAAGAAGAGGCGCCCTTGCTGTCAGAGGAGGAGATGAACAAACTGGGAGCCAAACTGGTGAAGGCGGAGATAATGGGAAACACGGTGAGTTAGGGCAGGGTGATACGTCGAAAAAAAAAATCATCACACATTATTTTAGATATTGATCAATAGCAGTAGTTTAACAACACTAAGTCATTAACAAACAACCCATAATGCAACACACTCTTAATCACATATAATGTTATAATGTATGGATTTGTACTGTCTAGTCCTCAGATATAATACGACCATAACGTTTTGAAACATAATATCCAGTAAACAGTATTATCAGCTTTCATGCACTGAGCACTTTTGTTTTAAACATGTACAAACAAACATGCATTTAATTCATTTTACGAGCTAGGCAGTTCAGTTGTATTCCAGGTGGACTTGTATTTCCAAAGCTTCAGGTTTATGGGGAAGTTGCAACAGACGTGCTCTTCCTCAGCACGTTTTCCTTCGCTTGGTTTTGCGTAGATTTAAAAGCACATCAGGGGATCCAGTAATTTATAGTGCTCATTGATCCGTGCACTTAACTCCGCCTGTGTCTCTCTTTACGTGTCAATGCTAAGCGTGCTATTGGGATCAGTTATTAAGAGCTGTCTGTGACCACACACACACACACACACACACACACACACACACACACACACACACACACACACCCACCTACACACACACTCACGCCTATAATGCTGTGCACTGTCAAACTGACACCCAGCATCTCCCTACACGACAAAACAATCAAACTGATATTCCCAGATCACTTTGTGTGTGTGTGTGTGTGTGTGTGTGTGGGTGTGTGTGTATGTATTAAGTGCCTTTAACAGTCACTCACCTTTTATCCTTTGTACATAAAGGTACTGATATCTGTCACAGCAGTATGGCTTAAGAGTTTCTGTGTGTGTCTGTGTGTGTCTGTGTGCGTCTGCGCCAGAAGCAGAGATCATGTTTTTTTCTCAGTCCTGTGTCCTGTTTCTGTTGTTCAGCCTCAAAGCCTTTTATCTTCTTTTATCAGTCCAAAAAAAACTGCAAACAATATTCTAAATTTATTAGGAGGATTGGAGGAAGATACAGAGATTACAACCATTAAAAATTGTCATCTATAGATTATTATTCAGCCTAAAAGACATATACAGTATCTGCTGTTAATATCAGCCTATTGATGTATTTGCTTTCATAGGCTTTCTGTAAATTTCCAAACAAGAACGCGGTGACAACATCTCGTTTTAAAGGTCATGCAATCGTGATTGACTCGTTTTGATACTTCTGTTCCAGGCCATGGTTGAGAAGCTGAAATCACAGCTGGACGCGGCACATAAAGCCAAAGAGAGGCACGCCGCCCGAAAGACGCAACAAGATGCGGCTCCATCTAAGCAGGTCTGTAAATAGTGTGTGTAAGTCTTTCACGCTCAACGTCAAGATATTGTGACAGCCGAAGAAAGAAAGTGAAGAAAGAGTTTTACAAAAAAAATTCAGAATGCAGCAGCATCACCGAGTGCATTCCTCATGCAAGAGGGATTTGTTGCAGAGCTGTTGTGTTAGACGGCATTAGTTTTGCTTTAGGTTTAGAAAGTTTTTTTGTGACAGTATGTGGGTGGACAAGAAAGCAATCCGCCATCGCCTCCCACCCCAAAGAAAACCATTATTAGACTGTTTAAAAAGTAGTAGATGGAAGAAGAGACAGGACTATTTTTTTTCTTCGGAAACTATTTTTCCATCTCTCTGCTTTCTCCTCTTATCTGTCTCTTTGTTATCTAAATACTTGCTGACATCTTCACAGTGCTATTTCCTCCAGATTTACTACCCCACCTGCTCCAAATACACAGACACACACAGACACACACAGACACACACACACAACACACACACAGATACACACTTTACTGAAACACTGCAGATTTTCACATGTATAATCACATAAATTCCCAAATACAGACACACCTCTTATATACACTCACTCTGAAGTCACCCACGGATGTAAACACATACAGGAATAGATAACCTGACACACAAAACGCACACGCACACACTAAATCTTCCTGTGTCAGATTTATCTGCCAGCTGCTTCTTTTTCCTCTCCCATAGTCTAAATGCTAATCCAAACACTCAAGGCTATATCTTTTCTAAACTTCACACACACACACACACACATACACACACGCACACAGCGGGCTACGGCAGCATCCGTCTCTCTCTATGCACACAGGAAAAGCGCCTCACACACACTCGTCCTCAGATGAAACTCTCTGCTTTTACGTCTGACTGCCTTTAAAAGGAATTTTGTTTGTTTGAAATCTCTTTGCTGCTCGGCTTTTACATCTCGTTGTCTTAGTTGTCTGCATGGAGGCAGCTCTTGTTTGGCATTTTAGTGGACCCTAATGGGAAACAAATATCTCTACTACTGGGGGTCATTCAGAGTGCCCCCCCCCCTCCTCCTGCATCGAGATGGGAGACGGAGAAGATTATGTGCGCCATCACTTCTGTACTAGAGGCAGTTAACAGAGAGTGGCGGCGGTGCCCCGACACTTCAGCACTGCTTTGTCTCTCCTCTTTGGCGCTACTAATGCCGTCCCTGGCTTCACACACACACATGAATATGCAGAAATAAACGGAGGCCCGTTTCCGACATGAGCAGGCCCCAGACAGCTTCATAAACAAATGGAAAGCAGGCTCTGATTATTTATACAACCTGTGTATTATCACCGGCAAGTCGGGCCAGATTCAACCCCGCTAAGGCCGTCACGTCCATATCAAAAAGACCAGGGCGAAATCCTTAGCGAGGTTTTCGGGGAAGATGTCGTAATTCTTAGGTTTTAGTGCACTTATCAGCTGAGAGGTGCTTCAAACCCTCTCGGAGATGGAGTGCTGTTGATTTGCACTCATTTGAGATCCGTCCAATCTGTCTTATTATGGATGACTTTTGGCTTGTCTTCACCCTTCAGTGTTTTGACTCTTTGGCTGTCTGGCTCACATTTAGTATTTTAAGTGCGCGTGGAGCCTCGAAGGGCCTAACTGCGTCGACTTCAGCAGAGGAAATCTTCTCTTACATAATTTTTTCCCCCCCTCATGATATCCTATTTCAACATCCTCTCTGCTGTTCCCACCTCGTTCTTGTTTCTCAGATGTCCGTCTCCACCTGTCCGACCGAGCTTCAGTCAAATCACACCGTCTGTAGTTACATAAACCTGTTTTTTCCTTCTGAATGCAATTAATCTGATTGACAACTCCCAAGAGATCAAGTGCCCTTTACTTTTTTTCTGTGAAAGTCAAGAAAAGCTCCAACATGTGCAATTCAGACTGTTTCAGGCACTGAAACAACAATATTTCAACAGAAGGCAGTTTCTCTGTTTTCTTTTTTTTTTCTTTTTGGAACACCCAGAACTTATCTCTCAGGCTCTTAGAAAAACACCTGTCTCTTTCATTCATAAGTGCTCTTTCCACCTCTTCAAACACCTTGGTCTTCACCGAGGAAGAACTTTAATCTAATCCAGCTAAGTAATCATCCACAGAAAGTGAATATTTATTTAGAAAATAACTGGAATAAATGTTTCCACTGAATTATGTCATCTTGTGAACAGATTATCACCCAGCCCTTTTAAAACAAAAGACATTTCCAATGTACAGTAGTCCAAATGCAGTTACTTCCTTTATTTATCAAACATTGTGATTCTGGAATTAAACTTTTTTTCATCACTTGAGTTTCTGTTAAATGTCAAAAGTTTAATACATGAAAATGTTTAAACAGTTTGGGAACACTGTCAGTCTCGTGCATTGCTAAACAAATGTGGGTTTTTCTTTCTTTTTTTTTTTTTTTAGGTCATAGCTCGCTCCAGTGAAGACCAGGAAGTTTTGTTGTTCAGAACAGACCAGTCGGGTCGGGCCTGGCCAGTCAACGCACCGTCTGGACCTCAAGAACCCCACGGAGGACGACGGAAGAAGAAACCGGTAAAGAGAGTGGGATGATGGGTAAAGTAGAAAAACAAATGACAGCAGGGATTGATTTTTTTTATAAAGGAATGAAACATGAAAATGGTTAAAGGGTAAAAATAAGTCTGTGTCAGAAATCCACTGTTGAAGATAAAAACACGGAGGAACCTGCGGGCTGTCGAGGACAGGGGTTGAGAAAAGACGGGGAGCAAATGAGATCGCTTTAGATAGCGGTTTGTGTGTTGCTGTTTGTTCCTTGTCGTTGGGTATTCATCAGAGTGTGTAATGAGAGCAGCAGCTCCACCTGACTCCGGATGAAACATGTGTAATGTAAACAAAACTCCCCAGTCCATTTTCTGTTTATGGTTATTATAAATGTATGAAGCGGCCCATTCTATCTGTCAGTCTCTCGATGTTTGACACAGACCTGTCCATCTCTGTTCATCTTTCCAGGTTGTCTGATTTGTCTGTCTCCTCCCTACATTATCCTCTGTATTGCACTTTCTTTCTTTCTGTCTTTGATTTCAGTAGATAGAAGTCTTATCTTTTTTAAAAAACAATTTTCTACCCTCCAGCTCACCTCAGTTTTCTTTTCTTGTCTTTCTCACACATTCCTCTCTTCTCAGATCGAGACTCACGTTGACGGGGAGCGCGTGCGCTACTTCCAGGACGACGACAATGTGGGCCTGAAGGAGATGGTGAGGAGGGAGAAGATGAGCTCTGCGCAGGATCAGAACGCGCTCTACTCTCGCATGGCCTCCAAGGTAAGAGCGCGGCGTCGAAACCTCACAGCTGGCAGGCAGTGCGGAGCGCTCCTCGGCAACGGGGGCGTCAACCTGCGGTGTTGATGATTATTCATTCGTGTGAAGGAATTCAAAGTGGTGCCACTTGAGTTAGAAAAGCTCCACAGGTTTCCCTGAAGTTATCGACCATAGAGGAATAACAAACCGGCATCTTTGAGCTCAGATTAGTTATTCACCAGCTTGGCAACACAAGGGCAAGGTTTTTGCAGTCTAAGACAGCCTAAGAGCTGGTGTTATCAAAAGATTGCAACTTTAATTATGCAATTACAGAGTCAAAGACTGTGCGCTAATAACACTCAACTGTAATCAAACATAATCAAAGCAGCCAGATTGCATTAATTTGCTAAATGAAAGCGGTTTGATTATTTTAAATGTTTTTTATTTATTTATATTTTTCTTTTTATCATTTAAGCCTCAAAGAACACCTGGTCTCTCTATAGCACACTGGAGAATCACTGTTGGTGGATTTCCATGTTTTTACAAAGCCAAGACTCTTTTTTTTTTTTTTTTTTTTTTTTTTTAAACCCGTCTTTCTTCTCTGCTCCTGGTCCACTTTCTTCTCTGTGGTACTCGACACGAAGGAGGCAGGAGCAACAATGAATGACTATAGTTGCTCAAAAATAAAAGGGTAGGGCATAAACATAAACGTCTCTGATGATTACTTCCTGTAGCTTAAGATCTCGTTGCCAGTTCCATTTTTGGATCCAGTTTCCTGTCAGCAGAATACCTGGATTCCTTCAGCTCAGGTCGTAATTATTCTCCAATCAGACGTTGTATCTCTCCTCAATCCTGTTTTATTAGCAAAGAGCCGATGGCGAACATAAAGGTGATGTCGCTTATCATCTTTATCTGACAGACACACCACCCCAGATTAGATCAGCTGTAACTGAAAACCTGATGCCCCACGGTCGCTTTGTTTGCTTAATGGATCATCCGCCCCCTGACTGCGGGGACGTTAACAGAGCTGGGAAAAGGGAGATGATAGATATTTAGGACATTTACCCAGATTTGTTCTGCATCTGGCTCCGTGTGGTTAACCATCCCTCTCCACCGCTACTCTTACATCTACTTGTCTCTGCGACGCTCGCTCCTTCACCGCCTGCTTGAAATAGACGTGCAGCAGCAGATGGATCCTGGCAGGCCGCGGCGCGTGTGTCAGTCTATCAGCAGTTTCGCAGACTGCACTTTACCAAGAGCCAACGCACATTTTCTTCATGCCTGCTTCTCTTTTTCCTCTTGTTTACTTCCTCTCTCTGTAGGTAGGAATATTACAACAAGTGGTGTGAAAGTCCTACTGACAGGTGTGTGTGTGTGTGTGTGTGTGTGTGTGTGTGTGTGTGTGTGTGTGTGTGTGTGTGTGTATGTGTCTGTGCGACTGTGTGAAAAGGAAGCATTAATAAACAATGGGATGGATGAGTTGCTATGGCAATAAAGAAAAGACAAATGCTTTAGCTTCATCCATGTTTCTTCCTTCCTCCGACTCACTTTCTTGCTCACTCTCACAAGCTCTCTCTCACACACACACACACACACACACACACACACACACACACAATATCATTCGCTCTCACTCACATATTCATTACACATGCATGCGTATAAAAATACACACGCTCGTTGTGCACCTACAAAGACCAACACTAAAAATACATCTACAGTTACCATGGCAGGGCTTCTATAAATACCACTTTTATCCGTTGGTCAGAGACAGAGTCTAGGAAGTTAGCAGATGAGCATCGTCTGGAGATTTAACGTAGTGTATTTTTTAATAAAACACGAGTAGTGTGCCAGACATATGTTAATCCCTTCCGCTCTCCTGCTACATGCTCAATTCACCATCTATAATTTAAATTGCATCAAGGATGTGTCCCATTTATCATCAGTTAAGACTGATGTAAAGAAAAAATCCTCAGTGGGCTCGTGACATGAATGCTGATTTTTTATTATTGGGTCTGATTAGTCTTCATGTAACTGAGAGTACGTGTGATGGCATTTATGTGAGGTGTGTGTGTGTGTGTGTGTGTGTGTGTGTGTGTGTGTGTGTGTAAGAAAATAAAAGTGTCCTCTCTTGGACAAATGCAGCATGTGCTGCTGCACACTTAGGTGCTGTAATTTGCACACACTCACTCCTACATACACACACACACACACACACACACACGTACACATTCCCTCCCACACTGTCACTAAACTAATCCAATTTTCACTCTCACTCGCACACTCACTCCTACACAGCGAGTCATGCACACACACTTCAGCCATGCCTGCCTCTCTCTCTCTCTCACATACACACGGATTTCCAACCTGTTGCCTAGTCGCCATGGTGACAAGGCTCGGACGTAGAAGCGCCAGTGTTGATACTCGGCGTCCTGCCCTCACATTGTTAAACACACAGAGACCAACTTACATACAGGGCAGTTGGTCAGGCACATCTCTCTCTTTCTCTCTCTCTCTCTCTGTCAACCTCTCTCTCTCTCGCTCACACACACACACACACACACACACACACAGAATATGGCTTGGAAAAGGCACAGACGGTAATATTGCATCGGCACTTACTCTCGCTGGTTAGTGAAGCAACCAGGCAGTTTTTAAGGACAGTTAATATCTGTAGAGCAGTTTTTTAAAGGATCATTACAACTTCCTGTTTTAAGCTTCATTTAGTCTCCTTATTAATACACACACCTACATCTTAAAATACACTGCAAAAACTATGTCTTTAAGCACACTTTATTTATTCTGCAACATATTTCCAGATTTGGCCAATAATGATCACGCCCATGTTAAACAATGCTCACCATTTCTCTCGCCCTTTCTCTCCCTTCGTCTCCTCCATCATCCGTCCCCGTCCCCGTCACTGCCATTTCCACTCCACTCCACTCTCCAGATGATGGGGAAGACAGACGGCGACAACTACACGCTGGATGACATGTTTGTGTCGAGTGCGGCACAGCGGGAGGGCGAGGGGAGGGAGGAGGAGAGGATGAGGAACAGAGCCATCGGGGAGAGCAGGAGGCTGGCTGCCTCCATGGAGAAATGCCAGCACTGCTTCAGCAGCCAAGAGCTCCAGAAGCACCTCATCGTGGCGATAGGGAGCAAGGTGAGAGATGGTGAACACCGGCTGCTTTTGAGATGGGTCGAGGTGCTGAAATAGTAGTTGCTGATTTAATTTGTCAGTGAATCGTTTTGATAATGGATTTATTATTGAAGTCGTAGCTAAATGATTAAATCTTGTTCGCGCCTCTCAAATTCATTCATTTTATCAATTAACCGTTTAATCTTTTGATCTTTAAAATGTCAGACAATTTGGAAAAAAAGTTGATAATTTCCTACAGCTACACCTACACCTAAAAAACTAAACACTGTCAATTTCAAGATCATGACACAGAAAATCTACACATCAATTGATGCTTTTCTAATTTGTATTTCCTGTGTGTGTGTGTGTGTGTGTGTGTGTGTCTTTGTGTGTGTTCTTGTGTCCAGGTGTACCTGAGCCTGCCTGCGGGCGTGTCAATGACAGAGGGCCACTGCCTCATCTGTCCTCTACATCATCACTGCTCTGCCACAGGATTGGATGAGGACATCTGGTCAGAAATGCAGGTTAGCCAATCAGTGGTCCAAATGAACCCAAACTAAAGTGACGACCTCACTGACATTGTCGTTTCACAGCAGCGGTAAAAGAGCCAAATGCTGCTTTTATTTTCATCATTTACTTCAAATAACAACAACGATTAATCCATTTTAATTACGTCTTTGCTGCTTCCCTGTCCTCAGCTGTTCCGGCGCTCTTTGGTCCGTATGTTTGAATCCCAGGAGCTGGACTGTGTGTTCATGGAAACACACATGAACCCACGCAGAAGACAACACATGGTCCTAGAGTGTATCCCACTCCCCCGAGAACTGGGCGATATGGCGCCCATATACTTTAAGGTCGGTTTGTGTGTGTTGACTGTCATCATTCATTTACTTTCACACTGGAAGGGAGTATATTGTCCTCACAATTGTACCTGTACAACGGTATCTGTGTGCCATCAGAAAGCTATCATGGAGTGTGACGAGGAATGGGCCATGAACAAGAAGATAGTCGACCTTTCATCGAAAGACATCCGCCAAGCTGTATGTTCTCATTCGTCTTTTCTCTGATATTTCTTTGGTTTTCCTACCTTCTTGCTTCATTGTTTCCTTTGCGACCTCCGTTGATCCACCCTCTCTCCCTTTTCTGTTTTCGCCTCCTCTCGCCCTTGTTAATTGTCATTAATTGTTTGTTTGTTTGGTGCCTCTTAGGTTCCTCGAGGTCTGCCCTATTTTGCTGTAGACTTTGGACTCCAGGGAGGGTTTGCTCATGTCATTGAAAATGAACAGAAGTTCCCCCATTACTTCGGCAAGGTCAGTGTGTGCTAATGCTGTTATATTTGGTGCATCATTATGTGTTCCTCTTTCTCTTTTTTTAGTTAGTAGAAGTCACCATCAACTTAACTCTCTCCGCTCCGCTTTCAATTTAAGCCTTGCGTAGGTGTGCCAGGAAAAATTCATTCTTTGCAGCAGTATTTCAACATGATCGGCCCCTCTTTTCCTCACAGGAAGTGGTCGGAGGCATGATGGACTTGGAGCCGCGACGCTGGAGGAAGCTGATTAGAGAGAACTTCGATGATCAGAGGAAAAAAGTCCTGCAGTTTTCACAGTGGTGGAAACCGTATGACTGCACCAAGACAGAGGGCTAGCCACACACACACACACACACACACACACACACTGTTATTCCCAGTGAACATATGATGCAGATACTATTGCTTTTCCAAACACTGAATTTCATGTAAGATTCTTATTGGAACATTTTTACTGAAATAAAAAATGAAAAAGAACGCTTTGTGATTTGTTCATTTAATGTTATTTCATCAGTCCTCACCATTTCTTCACTTTAAAGCTCTAAAGAACAAAATCTCATTCCCCCATCATGCATCCATATTGAGTATTAAGATAAACTTAAAAACTGTTTAAAGTTTAGATTCGAGGAAGTGAGAAGTGAGAGGAAATGACATTTTTCATTTGTCAGTTTGTTCTTAGGGTGAAATGTATTAATGTAATGTTGCATGTTAAAACCCACATATTGTGACTTCATTGAGGTTCTCTCACTTTATGTCACAGATATCGCTAGGTCAGCAGATAGTGAAACATCAAGGAAACACTTCAGTGTGACGAGAACATGAATTGAAGTTGTGTCTCACCCTTTTGTTAAACTTTCCCTTTCCTGCTCTCTTGCCTTGGGATTTAATTTCTCACTCAGTGACCTCATGATCCTTTGCAACTGTCACTTCATTCAAAGGTTCCAGTGTCATCACAACCGCACATGTGGTATGCATGATCATACACCAACAATTGGCCGCATGAAACTATTGGCTCTTTGATTTTTTTTTTTCCTCTCTTATGTCCTCTGTAGTCTGACATTAAATAGAGACAGATTTTTTATTTAATTATTCAACCGAGACACTGTCTGCAAGTATCATAGGAATAGCTCCCACATGTAGTTTCTGCAGTCACAAAGTCATTCATTTATAATCACAATTTATAATCACCATTTGTGCTATGCTCTAAACCCCCTATGAGCATCTCTCGGTACTCTTTCATTACTTTCAGCCCCTTGTGATCTGGGATACACACAGGAAAGTATTTCTAACTTTCATTGAAGGAACTTGCACTGTGTTCCAGTCCACAGCATTGCAATGTTTTTTAAAAATCTGTAATAGTGTCATTATACACCCCTCAGCTTGCACTTATTTGGAGTCACATTGAAAACGAGTATTCAGCTAAAAGTTTGAGCGGGAGCAGATACTCGGTGACCACAGAGAGGTTGTCCTTTTCCTCGCAGGGTCTTCCTGTCAGTGAGGACTCGGGAGCATGGAGAAAATGAATTTCCCCCGGGGACGAGGCGTTGTGTGTTGTTCTTGTTTATCATGATTACAACATCACCTTGGCAAGAGCTCCTCCGCTGTAAAGATCAGCGAGCCGTGGCGACTGTGGTGTTCTCTGCAGGTACAGGCGGTCGATGGACTGTGGATTATTTATCGTTTCCGCCTGCATCAGAGGGCCGGTCCCACCGTGCATCGTACATCAGCAGTAACTCGGTTTGTCGGCCACTTGTATTGGCCGCCACTCGAATATGATGTAACTGCCAAAAGAAAATCCCGCCACCGAAATGCGTGCTCAAAGGTCACATCATAATGTGATTATTTTCAGGGAATTCTACTGAATCTGTAATGCGGTTTTTAGTGTAACACCGCAACATGCAATTTGCTACTCTTTAACCTGATTTGTACCTTTGAAACTATCCCCTGGGACGGTACAGCGGGTTATTTATATTGCGCAAGTGACAGAGAGGCCTGGGTTCACGGTTAATAGCTGCAGAGAGGCGTAGGGTGATGTATGGTTATGGCCAATTAGATTGGCTGGGGGCAGATTTATGACCGAGACAGCCATTTCTCTCCCTCTGCCTCTGTGACACACACACACACACACACACACACACAAAAACATCCTTTCTCATTCTTTTTACAACCCCCCCCACACACTGTGCTGTTTCATCCTCGGTAGCCGTGTTTCATTCACTCGTGTGTGTGTGTGTACATGTGCGT
>JAOXYL010000059.1:14933602-14950885 GCA_028564955.1 Terapon puta
AAGCTGATCTTAGAGCCTTTACTGCTTCTGATCCACAGCAAAATATAACCAACAACAATCCAGCCATTTCATCACAGGTAATGTGTTTAGGACTGAAAATTATTCCCAGCTCAGTGCCTTTTTACCGCTCCAATCAGGACACAAGCAAGATGGATTCATTTCAGATATCTGAAATGGGGAAAAAAAGGATAAGAAGCGCGTAATTTATCTTGTGTTTCCACTTGTTTGCAGCTTTTATGACATTTTTGTGTCATGAGCTACACTAGAGAGTGAAATGACATGTGCCAAAGTTGCTGTTGGCGCCTTTTCCCTCCAAGCCACCAGGAGTCCTGACTTTCGAGACGGTCATGAGTGGCTGGCAAGATAAATCAAGTGCTTCTCAAAGAGATCAAATATTTGAAATTCTATTCATCTATGTTTTTGTCCAGATCAACCAATAACAAACACAATATAGTACTAATAATATAGTACTGTAATAACTTGTACACATAGTCACGGTATGCATGCTTGACACGGTTCACATTTACATACATAATATTTTTTAATTAAATTGTTGTTTTTTTTTTTATACCATATGGACATAGCAGTATTTACTATCCCCATGTAAATGTAACCAACAGGATTTAAATTCAAGTCTACCAGTTTTCTGGTAGACCGAGTACAATTTACTCAGTGGAAATCTCAGGCCTTCCAAATACTCCACCATAGCTCAGTAACGCAGACGTGGGAGAGTAATTGTGAAAGGAAAATCTTTACAAACTGTCTTCATAAAGTGAAAATGGAGGGTTGAAGTTAGATATTCTTTTACAGACTTGTACCTCTGGATACTTAAAGCTGAAGTCAGTAGGATTGTGGGGGGGGCGGGGTTACAAAGCCCTCCAAAGCCCTCCAAAACCCCTCCGCTCAGAGCAGCTTGATCTGATTCTTTTTAGCTTGCTTTCCTTCATTGGTCTTCTTCTGGTTTCTTGTCTTTGTCGCGCAAGTTGTTGTTGACAAATGAGGAATGGGCAGTTTTCTCATTGTTTGGTTGTTTGGCCATTTTTAATGTCAGAAGAACCGCCCACAGTAAGTGCATGAGCAGTGATTGCCCCTCCATCTGACACATGCTCTGGTTCTGATTGGGTGTTTTGATTTGACCATGGTTGATTCTTCTCAAATGGCCTTAGAGGCAGCAGGTGGAGCCGCAGGAGCCTTTTTCTCAACGATTACTGTCTCACGTAAACTGTCAGATCATAGTGACAGTTTTAGCAAATACAACTAAAAGTTTTAAGATTTATATTCTCTATGAGTTATCGACTCCGCTTTAATTTAACTCACACTGTATTTCTACCATTTCTCTTTTGTTGTTGACGTCACATCCATGTGAAATCAGTGAAGTAAAAATCGTAGATCAAGTTTGGCGTGGCTGTCACAGGGCCACAGTAAAAATTTGTCAGAGGCATTTGAAATATTGCATTTTTGATGTTTGAGTGATACTACCTGTGTGTGCTTACCTCAGTGTAAAAAAAGTCCTTTTGGTCTATTTATCAATTGTATAACAACATCACAATATGGCCTGGATTAATGATAAAATAACTTAATAACTGATATAAAAAAATGTTGACACACAAAACTCCAGCACAGGTTTTGATTTACTTTTAAATCACTTAATGCAGCCAGGAATGGAAAGGGATTAGTATTTTGCTGTTTCACCACATCTTGCCAAGTTCGGTTCGGCCCCTGCTGTCTGTTGTATGCATTCAGTTGTTAAAGGGCGGGACGGACACATTTTGACAGCCAAACACTTTATCAACTCATTGGCCTTGGCGGGGATTCAGCAGGAACATGTGTTGTCCATGTAAAACACAGCTCATAGGAAAACATCAAGAGGATAATATACTTCAGACAGAAAAACTAATGCCCATCTGTTAAAGGGCATCGTGTCCTCTAACTGAGATTAGCACCAGCATAACAAAGCAATGTGCCATATTTGAGGAAAGGATGGGAGGGAATTTTATTTTGACCTGCCAGAGTTTAAACCGGTGATGAGATATACGTGCGAGAAAGATGTGGTCATCAATGCCGTAAATAAATGTGTCACCAGATTCTCTGTCAGCAGTAGCACCAGAAAGCTTGAAGCTCTTGCACATTTGCAGCATGTTCTGTAGAGGACCTGATAGGCTTTGTCGATAAAAATAGACATTTTTGAGAATATTTTTCCATACAACCCATAGTCTGATCTATATTTACTGTAAACAAAAATAACTATAACCTATTTTCAAAACAGTTTCCTGTTGCTTCAGGTATACTATGCAGTATTGAGCTAACATTGGACAAGACAACAATAACACCTAAAGATAAATCTGATTGGTCAAACGCATGGGAGCATAATTTTTAGCGAAAGAATATCAGGAATTGTAACACATTGAAAATATGTGTGTTAACCTTGAACTAGGTGCCATTGTTTAGTGGGTCAGCCTTGTTATATTAAGCCTCCAGAACTTATTTACTGTATAAACTGATATGAAGACAATGAAACTGAAGTGAACAGTGATTATTGTTTTGTGGGGACTTGCAAAAAAAAGCAGCATAATGTTGTTCACATGTTGCAACAAAGCCAAACCTGGTCCTGGTCAACAAAATGTTGTTTTTCTTTATATTATCGAGAACCAGAATTTGCAACAGCCACCTGGGCTATGCATTTGTATACATTAGCAGTTGAACAGATTAACACTGACATTTCTCTACATAGTATCGTTGACAAGCCTGCCAAGCAAAAGTAAATTCTGGTTCAGTCTAAATTGTCAAATACACTTGAGAATAGTTCTGAGCCTGAGGGAAGTTTCCCGTCTCTGTAATGCTTGGGAAAGTACTGGCTTGCCTTATTTTTGATTTCACAAGTGGTGTGAGGCCACATGGGCCAAGATGGGACAAGAAGATGTATGGACACACAGCCTCACAGGGTACAATGTTCACAGTAAGAGTAAGCCCCAGTCCAGGAACCAAGTGGACAAGATTGGATGCACACAACTAAAGAATGATAACAAAACTGATGAATTGCCAATTGAAGATGCTCAATTATGACTATGATGTCAAAATGGATAGCCTAGATTAGCTAACTAGCTGCTATAATAAACTGTAGTTACCCTTTACTTTAAGCTTACATACCCTAAAGCTGGTGCAACTCCTGTTGTGAGGAGACAATGGCCTATGCAGAATCCCATAAGCAAACAAAACAATGCAATTTGACTATAAGAGTGTGTAAAATGATGTTAAATCTATCATGGGGGAATAATCAGTGCTTGGACATGACTATTGAATTGCATTGAAAATAGCTGAATTTCTTCAGGGGCCTCATAAGGTAGGTGAACCACTCCTAAGTGTATTTGACAGTTGTGTTATTGAGCCTGGGGTGAAGCTTTGCCAAGGCAGGCATTCACATGTAGAGAGGCACAAATGCTCGCTGACTGCCATCCAGGCGATATTCTATAATACATACATATGTTAATGTGTACTTGTACTAAATCTACTGTAGCATAAATGTAGTGCAGGTATCATCTATACTCAACTTCAGCAGTGCCTGAATTCTGCATCTCGGCTAAAATAAGAACATTACATCAGCGTTACACCCACGCAACTTGTGTCCAATGCTCCTGTCTCCAAGTCTGTGAATTCTTGGCATGATATTAAATGTTCGGTCACATCTTACAAGTCTTGCTGTTATGATGCGGAGGTGTTGCAGGTATTGGTTCTCCACAGCGTTGTTGTTAGCTGTGGACCATTATACTGCCACAGCGCTTACTGTAGGTCACTTTGTCACACCCGGGCCTACATCACAGTTACAGTGGCAATACAACGGAGCTGTACTGTATAACCTGTGTCAAATAATGAACATGAACTAATGTTTTTCATGAGCCTGAGGTGAGTGTGGGAGGGTCCAGTGTCCAGCGAGACAAAGCCAAATACATCCATAACTCCAGCAGCGGTTGTTTCTGTGTGCGAGTGTCAAACAACATGAGAACATGTTGATTTTGCTGATGTACAAACAATAATTTGTTAATAAAAGGCCTCCTGTATCTGTACAACAAATCTGTACAATTAAGATCTATTTAATATATTCCATCTGAAAAATGGAAATTGTAATGAAGTTATATAGCAGATTTTTTTGTTTTGTTTTTGGTATGTTTCACAAAATGATTTGACGTTATCACATTTTCCACTGCTTTGTTGTCAGTTTTCTATATCTGCCAGATACTTTTTGTGACTGTATGAGTGCCATCTAAAGCCAGGCTGGTTTTCCCAGCAGACCAGTGTCCCACAAAATGTTCCCACCGTCAACTAATATTTTTTTTTTATTTTAAAAATTAAGAGAAAATGGTAGATTTTTTTCTATTGACATTAATTTTGTCATTTCACATCAGATTTTGATTGATTTTCTTAAATAATGAACATTTTCCTCAACTGACTGAGCATGACATTTTCATCAAAAGTTAAAGTTTTATTTTTTTTCCCCAGGACATTGTTATAAACTCAACTTCACCTTCACTGACTTACAATACAACAGGTCTAAGCTGATGGGAAACTGGTCTCTATTTGTTTAACATTAGCCTGGTTATAACAGCAGAAACAAACATGGTTGATGCGTGTCCAGGGTCCTCTTAATGGATGCACGTTTTTCCACCGATCTCAGATCTATTAAGCTCCACCCACATGAGAATAGTAGCTTCCATAACATTTGTTCACCAGCTTAGTTAAAAACTAATACAGTGTCTCATCATTTCACTGGGATCTCTCTCTGACTTTGGGAGCCACTGGTCAGTGTTTTGTGTTTTGTACTTTGATGTCATGTTGTAAATGTATGGAGCTGACCCTGGACATGAACCCTGTTTGAGCCTGTGGTTGGGATCAGGCGTTTATGTGGAAGAGGCTTGATGACAGCTGTTGGTTTTCTGACTGACATTAAGGGCACATCTTCTGTCTTATATGATGTAAATAAAAAACACCAAGTATCTTTAATAAGGAAGAGAGACTGTGGCTTTTAATCTATATATATTATTTGTGTGTGGCTGATATGAGCCTGTGAGTATGCATTTGATTGTGTGATGGTGATAAAAAGTAAAACTGAGCTAAACAAAACAATTATTAGTTCAATAGATCTTGTGTAGGTACTGAAACACAGGGGCTACTTTCATTGGAGAAATCTTGGCATATAATCCCTCAGCAGGGTCATTCTCAATGCATCTACAGATTCCATAACAGCAGAGATTTAGGAAGCACAGTGCCAAACTGCACCAGATGGATCATGATCACTAGCCAGGATGAATCAGAAGATCTTAATTTGTTGGACCAGGCAATATTTTTAACTCTTTTGTGGTCCAGGATTGTCTCACTTTAGCTGCATCTTCTTGCTCTGTTGTTCCTGAGTCGAGGGTGATGAGGTGACCCCCTGTTGAACTCTTAGCAAAGAGTCACTTATTTTCTCATTCAACTGCAGAGTGATGCTATCATTCATTCAATATTTATTCTCTTTTAACTCTGGTTTTAGTTTTCACCACCTCCTTTATCTGCTAGATGCTCCACTTGCCAATCGCTAACTGTGCCTGTCTGCTGTATGGTGCCGAGCAGGTGCAACAGTGAGTTTTTTTTTTTTTGTTTGGTGGGTTTAACCCTTTATTGTTGTAGGACAGTGAGAGAGAGGGATAGAGAGAGAGAAGACACCCAGCAAAGGGACCCCGGTCACACAACAGTGAGTTTTTTTTTTTTTACTTTTTCTGTGAAAATAGCTGCCTGTCATGACTGAAACTGTTGCTATGAAAGTGAGACAAAACAGCAAAGTTTTGGACCAAACAGATAAACAGTAACTACTGTGCTCTGAGGGAATCAGCAGATTTGTTTGTAGATCCTCTGTGGGTTTTATCACTACAAACAGCCCCTTTTACATTATCATTTAATAATTTGTTGGTTCAAAAATGTCCAGATTAACATAGATTAACCCAAAATGTATTTCTCATATATGGTTTTATTCACAGTAGAGCTGTATTTAGCCCATTTCTCCTGAACAAACCAAGGGATTAAATTTAAAGGCCCTATACACCAAGTCCTCCCACACATTTTCATGTGTTGCCTGATTAGAGTTCTTCTTCGTCAGTGTGGGCGTGAACAAACTGTGCTTGAACTGTGCTCCTTCGCTCCCTTTTTAATCCAGCTGCACCTGTTAGGCTGTAACATGTTACGCCCAGCACAGCTATACCTATCTTTCATTTGACTAGAGTTATCGAGTGCTCAGAGCCTTTAACTTCTGAGGTGGTGTTACTTCACAACAGTGCAACAACAAGCATGGCCACCCAAACAAGTTGGAGACCCCCTAAAGTCCCTAAAAAATCCCTAAAGTCTGACAGCCTTTGTCAACCAAGAGAGACATATTAAGAACTGAGCAGCTTCACCTGAAGTTAGCTTCATTTCAAGTTCACTCACCTCCGATTCCTTCTGCAGGGTATACAGTCTCTGCTGCCCATGACTTTCTGTCCAGGCTCTCCAAAACTCTTTTCTCCTTTTCTGGCCTTTCTAGTTCAGTTACAGTGGATATAAACAAGTCAGTCGTTGGTGGGATTCCAGTTATTACTCACCAGTCCTTAATAGTGTTCATTCGGAAACATCTGTGCAAGTTGGTAACAAATTGTCTTTATGTGTCTTTTATCCAGGCTTTTCACTTAATTTTCATCTTTTTTTGTCTTACATTTTATGTTTCACTATTTTATCAATTGTTATGAGCACCCTTACCACAGTGCTTTGTGCTCATGCTTTCTGTCATGAGGATTAGCATAGGTGGTTGAAATGATGAAAATGATGGTGAAGCTTAGAAGCTCTGTCCTTTAGTACTCACTTGTCAAGATGTGACATTGTTCCAGTTTCAACAAACCACTGACCTATGTGTGAAAAAGAAGATAACTAATAAAGTAGATCTGGACCTATCTCAGATAACCAGCCTGGCTGCTTAAGGATGCTTACAAACTGTGTTGATAATTCCTCTCCTGCATACAATATGCAAATTAAAAATGGTTGCCATGTAAACTATGTTATCCAGCCGTTTAGCTGCTATTTTAGTTATTCTTGTGCACCTCTTTGCAGAAATGGTCTCAGTCAGTGCACCTTCACTGGCACATTGGTAATAGCCTTGGTTGTTGGAGTCAAGTAACCCTTGAGCCTGCAAACGCTCATTGACAATTTCAGTGATGGTGTTCGTTTCTCTCCCATGTGTTCACCCTGCTTCTCTGCTCAGTTTCATCTTCTTCCATCCATCCTCCTCTTTCCTCTAACCCTGCAGCTCTCCATCCATCCATCCTCCCTCCCTTTATCTTCTACCCCCTCCCAACCTCTGTATATGCAAATACCTCCCCATTACACTAATTGGCTCTGGGAGGTTTGAATATTTCACATGGACACACATCTTTGCCGCACAGGCCGGTGAGTGCGGGCTGTGGCATAACATCGCACAAGCTAACGTGCAAATGGAAATCACACTGAAAGTATGAATGGGTGAACAAGGGTCATATAATTTACACACTGTATCTGTCATATTAGCCAAATGAAGCAGGGCTGAGTTATGGGATGGTGTGGGCTTAGTGTGTGTGTGTGTGTGTGTATGTGTTTGTGTGTGTGTGTGAGTGTGTGTATGTGTGTGTGTGTCTGTCTGTCTGTCAGAGCACTCTGCAACAGAATGAATTATGCAGCCATTATTCATGGATGCAACTGTAGAGGAGATGCTCTCTGATCTCTGCGTGTGCAGTCTGTGCTGGAGAACACTGGGTGTGGTTTTTATTTCATCTTGACCTCTGAGGAGAATTACTGTTGTGAAGCACACAGCTGACCTCATGCCTCTCTGTGACTTTTTAGAAAATATTTCAGGTCTGAAATGAAATTGAGCACCTATGTTTCAATTTGTATTACCAGATCATTCTCATAGCTGTCTGTTTCTTTATCTTACAAGGCTGTTTTTGGATGACTTTCAACAATATTTATTTTTCTTTTTACAAAACAAGCCTACCTGCACTTACTAGCTATTTCTATGCTTTCTATTATATTGTTTTCATCGGTGGAAGGAGTTTGCACAGTTGTTGCAGAGATCTGCTGTTGGCATCATCTAAAGAACTTTGAGGACTTCTCATTCATGTTGGCTTGGGACTGTACCAATCTACGGTACAATTTTCAAGTTCAGTGCATCTTAATGAACCCAAAAAAGGCCTTGGGTGATACAATGCAGTTGTATGAATATGGTACCAATAAAAAAAAGGTTTCTACTATTACTCATATATAAATACAGAGGAAGAAAACAATGCTACAGGGAAGATTATTAGTTAGAAGTCTGTTAGAGGTAGGATATTCTAATAGTACATAATTACTTTATATATACTGCAAAATATTTCATTTTCCAGTGCTGTACCAATACAAGACAATACAATACTTGAAGTATCATTGATTTCCCCTTTTCTTCAAAATGTGCTGTTGTCACTACCTTGTTCCCTGTAGACTTGTTTTTAGGTTCGGGTTACAGCGTTACCAAGTGTTCATGCTTAAAATTCAATATGTATTCTATTCAATATATGTAAAAACAGGAGGCAGGATGTCCGGCTCTCCATCAACCTTCATCATATTAGTATGTATCTGTAGCCTGTAAACATGAAGATGAAGATATATGAAGGAAGGAACAACCTTCATCTTCCTCCGAGTTCTTGTTAGGCAATAAACTGTCAGACACTCTGGCTAACAGGGTGTGTCCACTCACACCCACTAACCCAGCCTCCCCGTGTGTGTGATTTCAAGAGTGTGTATCTGTGCGCACGTCCATGGTTGAGTCAGGAGGCGTTCCTCACTCATGAATCACTTGTTTTCTTCTCCATCCCTACGTCTCTCTTTTGTTTGTCACCTGCTGCTTACACACGTAAATTTCTCTGCTGTCGCTGTCGTTTGATGACTTTTTTTTTCAACCCCCTCCCCGAACGACAGTGAGACGTTTTTAATAATCTGAATTCAGACCGCGGCTCATCTCCCCTTATTTACTTCCCTAAAGCAGTGCTCCTCTGCAGCAAATTTCTTATGTTTGGCCATGCATTATTGACCATATTATGCCAGAAGCAGGCTTTAAAGTGTAACATTATTCAAACCCACAGGGCTGTATTTTGAATTCTAGTGGAGATCAGGTCGAGCTTGATGATGCAAAGGACAACATTTCCATCTGATGGAATGATGCGGTCATAAATCATTGAGTCTTGGGTCTGAATATTTAAATCAGCGTAAACATGTTTCACGGTGAGTTGGAGCAAGCTGATACTGAAAATATATGAAACTTCAGTGTGGAATGAGATGATTTTACCAAAAAAACACACAAGGGGAAACAACTCTTTATAAACAGTGAAAGAGATGACAGACGAGCTGAAACCTCACACGACTTTATCCCAAACAAGCAATAATCCACATGTCCTGCCTCGCTCTGATATTTTCCACCAGGGTCGCCAGAGTGGAAAAGAGATGAGCGGGATTGGGGGATTAGTGCTGATCCATGCAAATTAAAAGATCATAGAGGCAACCTCACAAGGCCGTGTGAGGAGGATGCCCTTTGCGCGAATCTGCATGTGTTTTTGCGTGTGTGTGCGTTTATAAGTGTCTGTGAGAGCTTGTGACCTCCTCCAACACACATCTCCCCTCTCATGTGCCTTTTCACTGCGCTGTATACATGGGAACATTTGGCCTCCATTAATCTTCATGGGATGAACGAGGCCACATATTTAGTCAGCTGAAACATGGATGTATATCTTCCCTAGAAGTCTCTGCGGTCACCCGTACGTGAAATCCCAGTTAATCGCAGAGATGAGTTTATAATATCTTCCGGACGGGGCTTTTACCTACAGGATTAATACGAAACACACCATCAGCCCCAATGTTGCAGTAAACATAATGTCCACTGACCTAGAAAGCCAGGATATTCTGTTATAATCTGGACTAATAGAAATCAGACTTTTTTTTCAGAGGTTTGCATAAGTTTTATTTTTTGAAGAAGTTATCCAACTCTACTTGAATGTACTTTCAATTAATGTCTCGCTTCATTTGACTCAGCACTTATGTAAACAACTGAAGTACATTTGAAGTGCTGATTTATTGTGATTAAAGCAGTTGATGTATTTTTTAATGAAAATAACGTATCAAATAAGAGGTGTTGCTTATTGTCGTGAAGCTGTAGAGAATTATCACTTGACTCTGATTGTCTTTTGGCTTGACTGAGCTTTATAGGGAGTTTCAGTTAATTGTTAAGTTGAGCACAACTTCACACTTTTAGTTTAGGCTACCTACTCTCATAACTTCAGAAAGCAGCTGATTTCAGGGAAAAAGCTAAGAAACATTATATATTTATAATATATAATATTTTCTCTCAGGAGCTGACAGAGACTAAAATCAGAACTAAATATTAGATGTACATTCATCAGGGTGACAGTAACATGATTCCAAATAAATGACAGTGCTGTTTCATAATTGCCACATTATATCAATTTATGTAAATAGTAATGAAATGCCAAAAAAGATTATTTTTGTTATTACAGGTTGATGGACATAATTCCTAATAATTATAACAACCAGTTAATTGGTGATCCTGACTGGACTTTTTGTAGCAAACTTGCCGACTCATGAAAACTGTGCTGCTGCATATAAATACATTAATGTGTGTGTATGCGTGCATGTGTTTGTTCCCATGTGTCTGTGCTGACCTCTGTATATAATATACTCTGTGTACAGAACAATTCATGGTTCATTACATTACGGAGGAAATACAGCCACGACCATTTGGGAAATGAGGAAATAGATTTGTTATCATCATCTTAAATCTTCACTAATCAATATTTTTATATCATAATGTCTAATGTGAAATATGTTGCTCCCACTGACAACCCCACAGAAAATAATGCTCCTGCTCTGCCTCAGCAGCCCTGGTACGACCCTGGCTCAAGAGAAGCAACACAGACCAGCCAAACAGTAACTAGGATTTGCCAAACAAAGTTTATTGCAAATAAAGTGAACAAAAGGTCAACAAAGACACAGAAAGCAGTGGCTGATAACAATGCTGCTGATACTGGCTGCAATATGTGTGTGAGAGAGTGTGGGTGGAGCTTGAGAGATATATCACATTGTCATTTTTACAGTGGGGCTCTTGTGCAGAATTAACAGAGGATATGTAACATATTAGATAACTGAGCTTTAGAGTAGCTGATAGGTTCATTTTGTTACTTTTGGGCCGAGCGAGGCTTGCTGTCTCCCCCTTGTTTCCAGCCTTAATGCTAAGCTAAACGTCATAGCTGCTGTGCAAACATAAAACATCGATCTTCTCATCTGACTTTGCAAGAAAGCGAACAAGCATTTCACCCAACATGTTGAAGTATTCATTCAACGTGAAGGTCACGTTTAAAATGCAAATTTCTACAGTCAGTTTGGACGCCTGATGTTGCAGGAAATGCTGTTTCGATACAGCTGAGACAGGAGATAACACACAATGTCCTCATTTAACACTCTGGAGACTAACTGTATCTAATTGTGTGTGTGTGTGTGTGTGTGTGTGTGTGTGTGTGTGTGTGTGTGTGTGTGTGTGAGGCTTTGAAGTAAGCCCATGCCTGTTCAAAGGAACTGGCAGGACTCTGATACACAGCCGATGAAACAAACTGTATGTAACTCCTGGGTGTGCGTGTCGTTATGGGTGTGAGTTAAGGGTACGCTCTCAGTAGCGTCCTACTTCCTGGAACATCCTGTAACTTCATTACCACGCTCTCATTAGATACTCATTTAGACCAATCAGATTGCTCTGTAATCTAATCAATCTGTATAAATTATGAGAGAAATCCATTATTACTGCAAACATCCACCTAATTAGGACTGGGACGCACCACCTGCTGTGTGTTTGTGTCCTTGTGCATCTTTGGAGATTTACCAGGGGGACACTGTCGACGGCCCTCACCTCCTCACTGAGCAGGTCCAGGTTATATTTGTAGACTGAGAATGATATTACAGTATATATCTATCTGATGTTATTGCTGTGTGTGTGTGTTAGAGATGGATGCCTCACAATAAATAACCAGCTCCTGTGAGAACAGCGTGGTCACCTTGACCCAGTGCTAACTCTCCACAGCCGCCTGGAGTTACTTTAACTTGTCTTTGATCACTGCTCAGAAACTCTGCCTGCTCTCGTTTCACTACAATATTTTTTTGTCTTCATTTGACAGCTGACAGAAACCCTGAACCTGGCTTAGGAGAAGTTTAGCTGATGAGTGGGGATGGGAAAATGGGGGAGGAAAATTAAAGAATAGGTCAAAAAGTAAAGATGGGGATAGAGAGATGTGGAGAAATCTGCAGAGTAAAAAGGGAGGAGATCATACACGTGCCAAACTAAAAAAAAACTCTGGGCTGAGTACTCCCATAGTTGCACTCTTATCTGTAAAGCAAAGTGTCGGTATGAAGTAAAAACACATTCTCAGACAGCTAATAATGATGATCGCTAAAGGGATTACTCATCAGTTTAAGATGAATCCCAGAGGTAGCTATAAATTCTCGAGATGACAGTGAGGATTAATCACGAAATAAATATTCCAAGTGCATAGATAACATTTGTTAAAAGGTGAGGGAGGTTTCATTTAATCATGTTTAACATTTACTTCTCCATTAATCTCAAACTATATAAATATCACTGCCATTTTCTATTTTATTTGTCAATGTAACATACACAATGTGAGGTAAAATGCCTAAAACATGCAAAATTATGTACATCAGTAGTCCTAACATTACCCAAAAGTTTACCATCACTAAAATACTTTTTAAAGCTTAGATTTTAGACTATCCATCAATAGTCATTTTTTACAGCTAGATTATCCAGTGGCTATGAGGTGAAACTCACACAATCTTTATGACAGCAACCACAAAGTTTTCTCCTGCAGTCTTAAAGTCTTTTCAATGAAATTATAATAGATGTATATTTCAGAAATTGCCAGCAAAGGAAGTTAACAGTTACCCCAAAGCTTAATGTTAAAGTGATGATACAATCTCTGTCTGTAGGTGACATACCCTTCATAATATCATACCATCAAAACAACAGCCATATATGTTCTTGATTTAATGATTCATTTAATACCATTACCAATAGATAAGTATAGTATTGTAGAGAAAACATTCAAATTTGACTACTTTATTAATCATCAGAATAATCAGATGAATATGAAGTGATGGCGATAACTGATTTTATTTTTCAGGGAGCAGTCACTTACATCCATTTCCTCACGCCGCACTGTAAACACTGTGTGCATTCAAATGTTTTTCTGCATCATACAAGTTTTAAACAGCCATGTACAGTGAAAAGAAGAAATTTTTCCCCAAACCGCCAAAATGACACATCTCCTTAGAATTCAAACCGTCTTCCAACCAGATGATTAATTTACTACTCAGACAACAATGTGACGTGATAGTCCTGGATATGAATTTTTTTGAATACTTTGACTTCGGCATAAATTTACAGCTTAAGAAAGGAATGTTTCTGTGTCTCCATGTTGCCTTTTTTCCTCTGCTTCTTTTCAAAACAAAAGCATATGTAAACACATATGTAAAGACACACTAATCTAGTGTCATGGTCATGGACGTTCATGCTCGAGAGACCACATGCACGAGCAGGGTTTAAATACAGTTTAACAGTAAACATTCCCCCGGCCTGTTTGACTTTTGGCCTTCGTGAACTCGTCCTATTCGTCTTCTGTCTTCAGCTGCAACAACAACCCTTGCTGTGTCTGCGTGTGAGAACGAGCGTGCACAGCGTGTGTGTACGTGCATTTATCCACACCGTGAAACCGATTCACTGATGTTTAGATGATTTTCAACCTTTCGTGGTCAGAGCCAGGGTGAGGAAGATCTGCTTGTTTGTGTGTGTACTGATTAGCTGAAGAAACTTGCGGCTTCTTGAAGCAACTTTGTGGTATTGTTCATATTTTTGCATCTTTGCATCATATTTAAAGTGATAAATTGAAAATCTTCGAGGTTGGGAGTACATTAAATGTGGAGAGTAAGACTGGATTTGATGCGGTGAGCTGGTAACTCATGTTTCTGCTAAAGCTCCTTATTTTTCTGCCAAGGGTAAAATATCTGGACACTGGAATATGGTGTGTCTGCATGATTTGTTTTTCATTAGTGAAATATCTTTTGCCTGGTGGAGGCGGCGAGTATAAGCTGTGTCTCGGCAAAGCTCTGCTGCGCTTTTGCAAAACAATATACTTTGATCTCTGAGGGCAACCCACCACAATCACTGGTCAGTGAAGAGTGGAAATTAATGGGGAAGGCTTTGCCCCGATGGCAGCATGGCGGTAGCTGCAAAGAGATAAAAACCTGTCTTATTTTTGTCTCTAATTAACAGAAAGACTCTGGCCTCCGTGATGAAGAGCATTTGTCACTGTCTGGAACGGCTGTCTGTTGTGCTGCATGTTTTTGCAACCCTCCCAGAGGTCATCTCTGGTGTTTTAAAAACCTATAAAAAATTTTTTGCAGATGCTTGCTGCTGTTTGGAAAATGGTAATCCACACACCCCTGTATTTATTATTTTCTAATGTGGATTTAGTGAATGAGAACTAAGCTAAAGTCATTACACTTGGGTTGATATATTTATAAGGCATTTAACATTTGAATCTTCTGTACAGAAACAACAGAAAAATGTGGAAGTAGTAAGAGATGGGGCACCAACAGTGATTTAAAAATGGTATCCCAGTTGCCTGTAATCCATGAGGATTTTCAGTGAGAGAGTGCACACACATGTGTTGATGGCATGGATGTGCATTTGAATGCTTATACATGTGTGTGCATGTGTGTGATGCCATGCCCTTTGTCTCTTACCCCAGAGTGAAGTTTACTTTTGGGGGATGTGTGATGGTTTCTCCCACAGGACACCCAAAGTGTCAAAACAAATCACTCACTCAAATCAAACTGTGTGTGTGTGTGTGTGTGTGAGAGAGAGAGAGAGAGAGAGAGAGAGAATTTCAGTGTGGGGCATTTTTCTTATTTTTGCTGTATTTTTTTTAGTGCATCAGCATGTATTTACTGCTTACAGTGCACAGATGTGGCTTTGGATGCATTGCTCGTGTCTGCAGACTTTAAACTACATGATGAAACACAGCTGTTCCACTCACTGCCCAGTAACATCAAACTCTGTAAACTGAAATATACTACTTTTACTTTGGTACTAGTTAATAGTCATATGATATTATATTCAACAGTGAAAAAAATTAGGCAGCAGTCAGAGTAAAGCAGAATTACAAGCAGCACAGGTCATATAAATGTACTATGAATCTGATTGTGCAATCTGACTGTAAAGTTTGGAACAACACCACGCAAGTTCTCATTGCAATTCAAAGATAGGTCTCTGGTGTAGAGCACCTTCGGTGTTGATTTGCTATGGTGCACATATACGCAAACTAGGAGTCCACCGTTCAATATTTTTTTAGCATAAATTAAATCTCTTTTAATAAGAAAGGCCGGAGAGTAGTGCTGAGCCTGCAGAGAAATGGCACCTGACTCTGCAGCTCTACGGGGTCCAGTGTCAGCTTTCAGCTGCTTTCAGTTCATTGTGTTTCCTCACAGGTCCACGTGGTCCAGACCCAAACAGCTCACTCTGACCCCCCTATTGAGAAAAAAAAAACCTGAAAAGCTTACACGAAGCCTACTGTATATACTACACAGAACTGCACATCTAACAAACTAGGCCAAGATGCCACGATTTCTTTCAGAAAATATAAAACAAGATGTAACATAAATGAATTCTGGACTTACATGTCCGGTAAAAGACAGAAGTGGATGGATACCATAGTTGTTTCACGTTTAAAAGAAACTTAATGCTTCGTCATGCAGTACAAAGGATCTTTTTCGATGCGATTGTTTTGGAGCCAAGCATAATTTAATGCAGTTTCAATAAAGTAAAACCTTGAGTAATGTACAGTTTCAGTAGCTATCTGAAAGAAACAACCTCCTCTGAGGGCTGCAGGCAAAGGGCAGCAGACCAAGACTGAGGTCTAATCCGTGGTGGCAGTCGTGACGTTGCTCTGACGTTAACGCTGTGTATGTGTATGTATGTGTGTCAGTGCCTAAAGGTGAATTGATTTTGTGTGGCCATGACCATTTGCTGAGTGACCGCAATTACTGATCAGTTTCACAGGCGTATGTACGTGTCCGTGAGTGCTAACGAGTCGTTTTCAAAATCCCGCTATCAATCAGTTTGATTAACTCAACTGGGGACCGTTGC
Organism: Terapon puta; assembly: GCA_028564955.1. Taxonomy (NCBI): domain Eukaryota; kingdom Metazoa; phylum Chordata; class Actinopteri; order Centrarchiformes; family Terapontidae; genus Terapon; species Terapon puta. Next base: position 14,949,885 of record JAOXYL010000059.1, read on the forward strand.
TATTATTAGCAACAGGTCAAGGTGGGGTCTTTTTTCTTTGCATTTCCTTCTTTTCAAAACTTCTCTCACTTCATGGTTTCAGCTTCAATTATCTTTTCATGTCACTTTTTCTCTCACATTCTCCATACATTTTTTTCCCCTTCCAGCCCATCTGCTTTGCCCAAACATCAATTTCTCTCCCCAACCGACTATTCCTGCACACCGACAAGCTCCACATCACCAGCTTGAGAGTCTCCATTCAGGGGCTGAAAATATGGTGGAGGTGATGAAACCATTTCAGAAATAATTTTCCTACTCACAGACGACAGAATGAGTTTGGCAGCTTGAAAGTTGGCATCGCTGCGTGGTGATAGTACTTTAGCGGAGGAAGAAGACCGTCTCTCCTCCATATTTTGTTGGCATGAAGGTAATTTCATGCAGATTTAACAAGGCCTCCTTAAAGATTGACTTTTTGCTCCCCATACCTATTTGGTCACAACACTGAAAAAGAAGATGAGTCTTCTGACTGACAGTTCCTTAATTTCTCTCTTTCTGAGGATCGATCTATATTTGAATTTTGTCATTTCACCTGTTAACTTTCTCCTCTCTTAATCTTACCTTTGCTGCTTTATTTCAGCCTTTATCCACCCTCCTACTGCTTCCCGCTTTTCTCTTTAAGAAAATTTGAATACCCCCATCATGCTGCTCTTGTGGCCGTTGCAAGAGTTCTGCCTGCAGGACTAAACTGCATTTGTGCAGATGGTTGGGAACACACACACACACACACACACACACACACACACACACAGTGGTTTGCATTAATACAGCTGGCTGGATGTAGGTGGCCCAGTTACATATGGAAAATGGGGCACAGCGACTGTGTTTGTGATTAAGTGGTGCGAATGTGTGTTTGTGTGTCTTAAGGCCGCTTGCTCTGCACATGTTAAAAAATGGGTGAGCAAATGTCATATTCTGGGACCTGGTGAGTGAATATGTATGTGTGTGTGTGTGTGTGTGTGTGT
>JAOXYL010000059.1:14966026-14989359 GCA_028564955.1 Terapon puta
AGATATGTATATATATGTATATGTATATATATATAGATATGTATATATATGTATATGTAGTAAGATGACAGTGTGGTGCAGAAATAATATAGATGCATTACACGCATTGTCCACCAGAGAGCACTGACACATCTGCAAGAGTAGTACCTGCTTAGTACAGATATTTGTAAAAAAAAACAAAAAAAAAAAACGTTAACGTAATGTGCTTCTTTAAAATGAATAGCCAGCCAGTATTAAATTTTAAACTTGATACACACCAGAGGATAATTGTCTTTGTACGTCTCCCTTTACCTTACATGTGTGTCTGTGACAAAGTAATATTTTTTGTTCTCCTGCTCTCTCTCTCCATCTGTGTGACCAGAACACAGCCATTAATGAGCTGAAGAGACAGGCATGGGAGGAAGTGGCACGAGGTGTCAATTCGCTCGGCGAGGGAGAGCTACGAACTGCTGCTGAGGTTTATTTCTATGTTAAATAATACTTTTAAATTGTGATATATTCGTCCAGCCTTGAAGCCTAAATCTCCTGAGCACGAGCCCATTTCTTTCCTTATGTCCTGTGCAGGTTAAGCGTCGTTACCTGGACTGGCGTGCACTGATGAAGAGAAAACAGCTCCAGGCTGAGCTCTCTCTTTCGTCCTCCTCCTCCTCATCCGTGGCCCTGAAGACTGAGTACGACCAGTCCTCCCCTGAGCATGAAGCGGCCTCTCTGGGATCTGGGTGTGACCAGCTGCTTGACCTCTCGGGCCTCCCAAAGGACTGCCACTGTGACTGGCCGGAGCTGGCGGCCCTCAGCGAGCCGAGCGAGCAGGCCATGATGGCACCGCCGGGTGTAAAGCTGGAGGACGATGTCAGTGAATACAGAGTAAGCAACAGAAACTCATCATTATCTACATCTTAGTGCCACGGTGGTGCCTGTGTGTGTACAGTAACCATACATGATCAGAAGCTTTGCTGTTACGCCACAAGTTCCCATGAACACCCTTATGCTTTTTGCTAGAGAGTTCTCTAGTAGTAAGAAGACAAGTAGCCCTGTTGACTTACAAGTAATTGCAAATGTGTTAATTAAGCAGCACCTTATGTAGCTCGAGTGGCTCTTGTTAGTCTGGTCTTTTGATTGGGCTCATGTAGGTGCATGAGGTAGACACCAAATTAAATTAAATATGTGTTAATTAATTCAAATTTAATTGATTTTAGTCCTGATTGTGTTAAGATATATTTTCAGATTAAATCATCATCTGTTCCCATTGCCGTATCTATTCATTTAGTGCAATCTTTCACATCTAATCTTGCACCCTATTTCTCAATAGTGTTATTAAACTATATACAGCCCATTAAAATTATTCATGTGATCAGCCAGACAATCTGCAGTAGTAACGGATTCGCTTGCAATGTGAACGCACCAGCTGGGAGGTAGCTGCACAGTATCGGTGTTCTGCCCATACAGCTACCTAACTCAGTCAGAAATCAGTAATTAGTGACTGCTAGACAATGATCATCCCTCAAGTCAAAGTTACTCTCCTCTCCTGCTTTACGTACAATCCTTACGTACATTTACGTACATCTGCAGGTGTCCATCGTGATGTTTCTTTTTATAGCATCAAGTAACTAATCAAAACCAAACTAATCGGAAAAGTGAAGACTTGAATGAACGTCTGTTTGATAAGATAGACATAAAATGACAGAAACCTCCAAGTGTAAAATTTATTTGATTTAATTTTTTGTTTGACCCCTGTTCCATCTGCTGACACTGAAGGGGCTGGGTTTATGACAGATTCTGCAGTCAGCCACCAGGGGGCGGTCACGATCTTTAGGTTTCACATTTGGGGAACTGTCATATCGTCTGTCTTTAAGTACAGCCTATCCTTGCTTCCCTCAGGGCCACAAATATATACAGCAGTTTTCACAGTGGTAGCACACGAGGGGTAAGCTGAACTTCTTGTGTATAATCTGTGAAGTGCTCCTTTAATGGTCTTATTCTCTCTCTCTGTAGCTGGAAGGTGACGGCGATGTGGGAGATGGAGATTTAGATGAAGACGATATTCCCTCCCTCCTCAGCGATATCGAGTCGCGTGGTGAGGGCCATGTTGGCGATGCTTACTCCCACAATGACTTGGGCATGCTCAGCTCCTCCAAGGCTCCGACCTCCACCTTCAACAGAGATGTGCCGCTCACTGGTGGCTTTGCTGGGATGCCGGCACACGCTCTGGGTGGCCTAACCAATCACGAAAACGTGGGAGCGGGGTTTCTGGTTGCCGTCGAAAAACAACGGCTGGAGCTGGAAAAACAGCGACTGGCTGTGGAAACGGAGCGTCTGGCGGTGGAGAAGGAGCGGCTGGCGGTGGAGAAGGAGCAACTTCATCAGATGGAGGTAGAGAGGGAAAGAGTGCAGCTGGAGAGAGAGAGGTTACAAGTGGAGAGGGAGAGGCTGAGGCTCGTGCTCCTCAGCCAATCGGAGCATGTTGACTCCTCCTTCAACCCGCCGCCACAGCAAGGCCCACCCTCGTCCTCCACGCCTGCTCTGTCCTCCACTCATGATGGACAGAGGGATAGGGGGGCAGATAGAAAAGACTGGATGTCATGTGTGGATCTGGAGACGGAGAGGCTTAAGCTGGAGAAGGAGAGACTGCAGCTGGAGAAAGAGAGGCTGCAGTTCTTCAAATTTGAGGCTGGCAGACTGCAGATAGAGAGAGAGCGCCTCCAAGTGGAGAAAGAGAGAATGCAGCTGCACAAAGATCATCAGGGCCACTGAGAAACAAACAGTGAGGAACACAGTTGATTTTCACCAGCTTCGGGGTTACTTTTAGCACTGAAAACTACCCAAAATATGTGGCTTTACACCAGCAGCTGTTCCACACACACACACACACACTCGCACACACACACTCGCACACACACACTCGCACACACGCACACACGCGTCCTTCAGGAAGAAGTGAGGCTCTTTAACTGCTGATTGGAATATGGCCAAGGAGAAGACTGAGATGGAGGGCTGGCATATTTATGACCATCATGATAAAGCAGTGCCTTATGATGTCTTCATCAAATGGGTGACAGGACAGGAAAAAATGCCACTATAATAAAATCTAGGATTTGTTTGGCACTCACAGCTGGTTAGCCGTGAACATATTTGATTTATAAAATGCGACAAGTTTTAACAGCTGTTCAGTGCCCCATCCAAATACACTAATGCACAAAACGTGCAATACGAAACATAAAATGCTGGAGTATCAATGCAGCACATCTTTACTAGTGTAGGAATGTTTTATAATGGTATATATATGCGAGGATGGAATCACGATGTCTTGTTCTGGATTTATGTACCAAATGAAGTGCCGAGTAATCTACTGCATGGGTGCATGCCTGCATAGTTTATCTGCCAGCACTGACGAAACAAAAGCACATGGTTCTTACTTGTACGGAGAGAATTTTTAAGCTATTTATGTTTTTCTGTGTAAGTGCTTGTGTTGAAATATCATTTACATTATAATGCTTGTAACTTTGATATTCACTCCACCAGATTTAAATTTATATTTCACCTTTGCTATGTTGCACTGGAGACATTTTGATTTGCCGTTTCTGTTTGTGACCCTGAAACTGAGGCAGCTAAATGGAACTAAATTCAGTCATTTTATTATTCATGTTTTCTTACTGCGACATAGGGACATTTCTTCTGTGAAACAAGACCTGATAAGATTTGTAGATTTGGAAAAGAGCCTGAATATCTGTGATGAGCTACTGGAAGTTTGGTGTGCATGCTAGAAGAATTAAAGTGAAATATTCCTTTAATGCCTATATTTTCATCAGTTTATACTTTAAGTAGTTCTTTTGGGATATAAACATATTGTGATGTAATATATGTGCAAAACACACACACACACACACGTACTGCCTTTTGATTATATTCTCCTCTTCCTTTTTACATGTTGCCATTTGCTAACCTGTTTGTCTCTTTGAAAAACATAATAGTTGGTCACCTGACCTCGCCAACTGCCATTTTTAATCATTTTCTTGTGTTTATACACGTTTTTAAAAAATATTTCTTACTCAGTCCCTGTGCCTCTATGTTAATACATTCGTAATGAAAGATTGTTGGGGGGAAAAAATCTGACTTCCAGACAAATTTTGTGACGATCAGAGTTAAATAAAATCTGCGTTGAAGCCCCAAAGACCAACCTCTGTGGTCTCGCTCATGCTTTTGTGTTCTCAGCACTGCCTTTGAAGAATAACGGTAAAAGAGAATGAGAAGAAGATTAAATTTTTCTTTTTGTCTCCTCTGTATTGATGCTCCTCAGGAAGCCCATCAGGGGTTCCCTGCATCAATGCAGGCTAATAAGAAGAGACGAGCGTTAAAAATCACTTTGAGAGCATAACATTGCATCTCTAAAGAGGCAACTTTTGAGAATTTCAGTGGAGCTGATGTAACCCAGTGACACTCTTGCCTTTCTTTGCATTTCATGTTTAAATTGTTTATCTGTGCCACAGAGGCATGAAACCGTTGACCAAGTTTTTACTGCAATATAGCAAGACACAAACTCAAAACTGAGGAGAAACAATGAAGCTGGCCAGTTTCAGACGACAGTAAATCCATCAGTGAGATGTCTTTAAATCACCTGTGCTCAAAATGATTGTCACAAACACACATGTAATATGACCGTATGTGCATATATAGGCAGGCATGGCAGATCGAATAAAAAAAAGAGTAGTTTATTTTGATGTGTCTCCAAAACTCACTGAGGTTTTTCTTCTATTTTAACTGTAAAAGTGTAAAATTATACAAGCTGATTTTCCAAATTTGACTGCATGGCTTTAATAGATAAAGCATAAATGTGAAATGTGAAGTATAATATCAGAACTAACACATTATTAGAGAGGAAATATGATGGTATTTTTGTGTCCACCTCTGGCCTCACCTGCCTTGTTTATGATGGTCCAGCAACAGTCAGTCAAGTCATAACAGGCCTCCAGAGCCAAGTGAGTCCTTTCACAGCAATAGAGTGGATTTCCACACCAGCGTAGTAGTGTATATAGATGTATATAGATAGATATAGATATATATAGATATACATTAGAGTGGATTTCCAACCCCATGGTGTGGAAATCCACTTCATTGTTGTGAAAGGACTCCCTTGGCTATGTAAGCCTGTCTTGACTTGAAAGACTGCAGACAGAGAAGCAAAAGCTGCAAAGAATAAACTTTGCTGAAACACTGGCCACAGACCGAGATGCCCTCCGGTTCTCTGACATACTTTTCCACAGGTGGTGATGATAAAACTAAAAGCTGCCTGGCCATAGGTCACATAGCCCACTCTTGGTACAGTCAATAGGTTTCTGCCCATGGATTTAAGGGGTGTGATAATTCAAAAGCATGGCTGACATTTAGGATATACAGGTGTTTTGAGGATGGACCTTAAAGATGATCTTAGATCTTTGTGGGTCGACTGCAGAATTAGAAAATTTCTCATTCAATGAAACGATTTGTTGAAGGTTAAAATGGCTACAGTTCTTGTGATCAGGGGCAAAAGGTGGTCTTATTTAATCACTTTTTAAATGTAAGAAATCATGATTTGTCACCAAAACAAGTATTACCATGTAGACGAGGCTTACATCAGTGGGTGACACTTTAACATATTGCACTGTGTCATCTACATAATACCGAATATACATTTGTGCACTCAATATCACTCAAATACCTTCAGCTAAAATTAATCTAGTCTATTGAACAGTAAATCTGTAATTCCAATAAATCCTAACTTCATGAAGGTTATAATTTCTAAAACTGTCGTAGAGAGGTGTTGGTTGAACTTCATGTCCATTTAGAAAGTGTGCTATAGCAAGTAAAGTGTAGTTAGTGGTGGTAAAGTTTAGTTTGTGGTGTTGTTAAAAATTAATTAGATTATAAAAGGTTGTTTTTCAAATATTTAGTCTACATCCATTAGAGCTTGTACCTATATTTCAAAGAAAAGCACATGCTACACAATTTGAAATACTTTTGAACGTTGATAAAAGAGCATGAAGGTGTACAACAGTTCATTGTTAGAAACTTTAAATAGGGCGATGTCAGCTGTACATTCTGAGAGGGTGAATGGACCAGTCTTGAGATTACATATAGAATCTAAACACTGTTATGTTACCATTGAAGTACTAAGTCATCATCTTTAGCAGTGTACGTCATATTACTGTGGCCACTGGGCATTGGATTTAAGAGGCTATCAGAACAAGCACTCTGAAGAAGACGCTTTTTGCACCCAGCCTAAAAAAATATGCTTAATGTGCATTTATGATGACAATGTTGAGCTCTTTCACTTATAGTCTTTGCACAATATCTTCTGAGATTTGTAACAAGACAAGGCGCTTCCACTTGTTTGTAATTTGACCTGATGGCTCTGAGGGTTAGTGGTCACCACATTTCTTAGTTTACATTTAGTATTGTCAATCACAATCAGAGGATGTGATGTGAGTGAATGTGAGCGAAGAGCTCTACGATAACCATCCCGAAACAAATCCTTTGGTTTTTAATCAACTTGTAATCAGTTCCATTTGGTTCACTCCGTCATCTAAACGGTAAATATTTTTGTCACACTTCTCAGATGGAATTAAGATGAGTAAAAATCTGATTTATTTTTCATGAGAAAATTTGTCTCAGTACAACCATGTAAATTCACAGTTTTGTGTGTTCATTTGTTGTCGTCTTATGTCTTACTATGTCTCCAAAAGTGTATACAGCAAAGGAAAGTGTTAACTTTATGTAGTAAACACACTTCTAAGCAGTTTTGAAATAAATAGACCACCACACAGCCAGCAGCAACAACAACAACAAAACAGCATAGGGATGAGCTGCCTGTGAGTGCTGACAGTGTTGGTGGAATTCAATTTCCTATCCGATCATGAGAGACGCCTCAAAGAAAAAGTGAGAGCTTGGGAGGTGGTCATGACGCGAGAGAAGCTGTGGATGAGAAATCAGGGTTTGAGATTGATTCCCTTGAGAGAGGGATGCAAAAAATGGAGAACTGAACTATGACAGGGGAGGGAGGATAAAGAGAACGAGCAGAGGGATATAGTGAGAACAGAGGGAAAATAAGGAGGGCGAAGCAGAACAGGGGATAATGCGGAACAGAGAGAAGGGAAAGACTGAGACTGGGAAAGAGGAGATGAAATGAGCCAATAAAAATAAAAAGGCGAAAAGGCTGGTGTCAACCCGCAGATTGAAGGTGTGTGTGTGTGTGTGTGTGCATGTGTGCATTTGCACGTGAAGGTGCAAGGTTAAAAGGGTGGCAGAACCGCCTCAAAATTGTTATTTTGCTTCATCTTCAGGTGAATGGGAAATACTTGTCAGTAATAACCCAGCATGCTATGTGAATGTGTGTGTGTGTGTGTGTGTGAGAGAGAGAGAGAGAGAGAGGGTGTGAGTGAGATGGGAAATAATGGGAAATGCTTGTCAGTGATGGCTCTGCATTAGGAGTGTGAGGTCCCAATGGATTGAAAAAAGGAGACCAAATGACAAAATCGCAGCAGGGGATTTAACCTCGTAGCTGCTGTTCTCCAACAGCAGAGACTGTGCGGTGCGTATACACACAGCGGACACACACACAAAACTGTGGCGCGGCTTAAAATTTCAGCTGTTCTCGAAGACTTCTCTAAGCTGCTGAGTAATTGATTTGAACTCTGGCTGTGACTTGAATTTGCCCCTCCTGATAAATCCCCCACCACAGCTGTGTCATAATTTTTGAGACCCCGATGGGCAGAGCTACAATCAAAAATGTTCGACTAGGCTTATGAGTCATTTTAAACTTCTTGACAAATGTCATTTTCTCCCACGCGTAACTCCGGAGATGGCAATGTCACTTTGGTCTAAAGGGAAATATCTGAAGAACAAATGAACGGAATGGCATAAAATGTTTCAAAGACATTCGTGGTCCCCAGAGGATCAATCTTACTGACTCTGGTGATCATTTAAAGTGTCGAGAATCAAATACATTGGTTTGTCCAGTACTGCTGTGCTTTGTCTTTCATACATATTAGCTTAGTAATGATCAAATCTTAACATTCTAACTTGCTAAACTACTGTAAGTAACATTATACTTGATAAACATCAGTATGTTAGAAATATCGGTGTGAGCGAGTGTGCACACTGATATTACCATTTAGCTCAAGTTGATGTAGACTCATAGACTTGGTTAATACCTTAAAACAAATGTTTAATAACACTGAGGGATTTTCCACTGTTGTGACGTATGATTGCTGATTTCTTATATTTGTTCCGATTGTACAGGCTGCTCTGATACTGCTATTGTTACAAGAGTTCAGAATTTGCATGTACTTGCCAGCAAAGGGTTTATCTTCCATGTGTAGCAGGCCTAGGACAACCCACATGACGATGACAGGTGTCCAGAGTTATAGTATTTTGCCACCTTGTTATGTTTTAGAATGTTTAGTTAATTTAATTTAATATGATTTCTCAGTCTCAGAGTAAGGTAATGTGATGGCTGCAGGGTATTTTGTTCTCCAGCAAGATAGGAAAACAAATGATAAGATTAGTTTATTTAAAAAAACAAAAAGTCTCTTGCAAAAAAAAATCAGTGGTTCCACTACATTTCACATGACACCCTAGTAAGCGTACTGCAGTTGTTATAATAAATAAAACAAGAGCAGATACCAATCCAATATGGTAAATAACAACGCTTTGATGATTTGGCCGAGAACGAGGGCAGCAGGCTGGTTACAGTAAACAGAACAGGTACGCGATCAGTGGATAAAAAACCACACAGAGAGAGCAGGTCCAGCATTGATGTTTTACTAGAAAAAGAAACCAAATGGAGAGACAGAAACAAAGAAAGAAAGTATGTTAAAGCCAGAGTGTTGACAGCCCAGCGGCCAGCATCTTGCTGTCTATGCATGAAATCTTATGTGCTGGAGGTGGCGGAGAAATAATAATCATGTGCAGTTTAGGTGTCTGGTGTGTACGGTTGTGGTGATAGCTAGATCAGCGTTAACTGTCTCTTCACAAATGTATCCACTGTAGAAACACGCCATTTCCACTATTTTTCTCTCGCTGAACTGCTGCAGTAGTGCTGCACTGATCCCCCAGGCTAAGAGGAAGTGAGTGGAAACTGTCTGGTTTGTTTCAGCCATAAAGAGAGTAGCTGTTCTGAGACGTTATTCTCCATTAATGCTTTTCATGTTGAGTTTGACTTGAAGACATGTGATGCAGGACAGATGCATTATGAGGTATGTGTGTGAATTGAACATAGAAGTGGAAGTTCTTTTGTGTTTTTTTTCATATTCTGTGAAATGCTAAAGGTTACAACCTAAATGGTTTGCAGTGTTCAGAACAAAGACCCGGAGGATGCTCAGATTGTCAATTGGTGTCTCGAGTTCTCAATTCATCTCTATGCCACTATTTTGCAGTGTATCAGGGCAGAAAATAAAGTCATTTGTCATTGCTGAGATGCACTTTGCACAGAGACTTCTGTCTTACATTGGGACAGGAGGGGAGACGAAAGCAGAAAAGGGGGAATTGGAATAAGACAAAACAAGAATAGGAACATTCGTGGAGGAGGGAGGAGGCAGGGCACAGGAAAAACAGTGGGAGTCAAACAAACAGATTTCAGCAGGGTGGGAAACACAATATTCCACAAAGTGTCACTGTAAGACAATCTCCATGTAAGTATCACCACCATGATATGTTGTATCACAAAAAAAAAGTAAACTATATTTTCTTTTCCTAATCGTTTCTCTGGTACCAGTACAATGTATGTTCTCCTCCCCCGAGGCTGCCAGTAAAACGATGTGCCAAAACAGGCTGCCATATGGTACACAACAGATTTTCAAAAATTTGAAGGATTGATTGCTCTCGCCCAGCGTGATGGATCCAAACTCGTCCCCAAAAAGTGCAAACCCTGCTCAGTTTGAACTTGTGTTGGATTTCAATCTGCAGCCGACTCGCATCTGGTGAGAAGACAAATAACAAGAAGCACTGAGGCGATATGAAGTGGAACACAAATGCTACACTCTCCAAATGTCAGACAGCATCGTTTCCCCACAGCACAGTAATCACAGTGGCCCATCCTCTCCAGAGGTCTGCCGACACTGTGCTCCCACCGTATGGGCTTCAGTGTTGAATACTGGCATGTACATGATGTTTCAGCGGGTATCTGCAGCCCACCAAGATGTTGGAGTAAAACACACTGTTGGACAATGAATAAACAGTGAATAACTACTCATGAGGCAGACAGACAAAAAAAAAACAACAAAACATCCGAACCTCTCATGGTGCTGGAGTGATCACTCTGAGCTGACCCTGTGTATGCAACAATGTGTGTGCGTGCGTTTCTATGTGTGTGTTTGTGTGTGTCCGTGTGAGTGCCAGATGGACATTCAGTGTTGAGTAGGACACACAAAGACTGTGGAATATTAATATTCTCAAGTTATCAAAAAACAGCCATTTAACAGAATGTATGCCATGGCCTCGGACAATCTGTGATCAATGTCTTCTATAGCTCTCTATAGACGTATAGATATATATATTTATTTGTATTATATATAATATGTAGATTTATAAAAAAGATTTGATCTTAATTACAAGTAGTGGCATTTTCTTTTATATTCATTATTGCAATGAATTGTTATCTAAGATGATTAAAAAAAGACAGGTGAGTTCTGTTTTGCTACGCAGTTATTTACAACAGTTTTAAAAAGCAAGCTTTCTGATATGGTACCTTTCCCCGGCCACTGGAAAAGACTGAGGATCTCAAATGACAACCAAACTGCCCATTAGAGTCATTATTTTTAGATAAATTGAAAACCGTACCTATAGGTCTTTATAGTTCAAGTCAAATGAAGCGCGCACAGCATAGACCAGTGGTTCTCAACCTTATTACTGCCCTTGAAACAAATGGTTTACTACTGTAGTCACCCCGCTGTGGGGCAGCATGCACAGAATGATGAACTTTGATTAGCCTTTTCCACTGCCTGGTTATTTGGATTAATTACTCGGGAGCGCACACAGGCTGAATTTATTTCCGCAATTGGAAAGCTTTTATCCCAAACGTTTTGAAACACCACATTGCTTCCCATTTCTCCCATCATTCAGTTCGCAGACTTCTGTAAGGTCAGGTTCTTCGGGTTGAGAAGCACTTTGTTAGGTAGCCATATGAGATCTGCCCATGTGTTTTTATTTTTTCTTTCCATCATTGAATGTACAGTTCAAATATCCCCTTTGCCACTCAAAAAAGTACTCATCAATTTGCTATATAGCATTTCTACTGTCATGACGATGCTGTTGATGAAGAACTTTGTTAATTACTACAGTTTTTTTTTTCTTCTTTTACAAACCCCTGTGAATTCTGTGGGCGAGATCAGCCCCACACGTGTGTTTCGAGGTTACTTCTGTTCTATGTTGGCTGATATTCTCGCTGGTTTTGGGGCGAGAAATCATTCTAGATGCGTAGTAAGAAAGCATTTTCATTCAGTTTGAACAGTCCACGGCAAAGTAGCGGGTTTGCACAGTCCGAACGTTCAAGGTTACAGTTTTCTGGTCTTCTAAGGGTGATAATACCTGGCACTCAGTCTTTGCAGGCAAGTTAAGATGACAACGACCATGATGATGATGATGATGAAAACAATGTTTGTAGTCTTAGTAAGGCGTTGTCAAGGGGCATGGCTCATTGGCCAAAATTGTCCAACGAGGACCGAGCAAGAACTGTTTGGTTGTCTTTTTTTTTTTATTATTATCAATATTTGTTTTTCTTTTTACCATCACCTGTGATCATCATCTTTATCACTATCATCATCATGATCAGTTTTGCGGTCGTGTTCACAGCTCATAGTTCATTTCATGTAAGTCTGTGCTGGCTTTCCTGTCGGTTTGTCGATATCTTGATGGTGTCCTTCCAAAAAAAGAATAAAAACGAATGCTGCAGGCAAGTGTGATAGTCAGAGTTGTCCTTTGTTTTTTGTTTTTCTCTCCACTGTTCAATCCACAGTATTTCACTTGTCTCTTGTAAAATAAGTCAATGGCAGCAGGAAAGTGACATGATGATGCGTAGTGTGTGTTTGTGTATTCAAGTGTGGCAAAATGTGTTCAGTGTCTCTCTATCTGAGTATTTGCATTGAGTATCTGTAATTATATCCATGTTGTGTGTGTGTATTATGCATGATAATGATATGTGTGTGACTGTGTGTAAGCATGTGTGTGTGTGTGTGTGTGTGTCCTTGTCAAAGTCTGTATGTTTGTGTGTCGTTAAGGCACTGCGGGTGTTTTTGGTTTTCAGGGCAGTCCGGAGGAGACCACTGCAAGGCCGGGGTGACGGAGGGAGGCGTGGCCAGCATGCACGGCTTTGGGGCAGTCTGGCGTCAGGACGCGGCCATTCTCCCCCACACTTCCTGTGATGGACAGACGGGCCTTGTTCCGCATGGCTTCAGAAAAAGACAGCTGATGAGAGGAGAGATGGAGGGTAGGATGGAGAAAGAGGCAGAGATTTTATTTGAAAAGAAATCATGTCATAAAAGTAGAAACTGTGTTACAAATGCAACCACTTGCGTAAAGACACAGAAATCCTGCTACAAACACATGCACCAAAAAACGATCAGACATGCATGTGCCTGTACACACACTGTACACACAAGTACACACAAGTACGCTAACAATTAGAAAAGTTTGAGGGTGCAAGCACACGTTTAGCTAAAGTAATACTGTAAAATTTTGCATTTCCACACGTAACTATTGTTTTAATGCTGACAAGTAAAACTGGTGATGAAACAATTAACGTATCATCATAAATCAATGAAAAACAATTTTGATAATTTATTCACCTTTGATGGAAAGCAAAATTAAATACCAAACATTTGATGGTTCCAACTTCTGTCTCAACATCTGTTATATTACAGTAAAATGGATGTTTCTGCTCATATTTTTGGTTTGACAAAACAAGTGATTTGAAAATTATACCTTGGGTTTTTAGTGAACAATTTCATTGTCAGAGTCAGTTCCTTTAGAGAAATTAAGAACTGTACCTACATGTTTTTATAGTTTAAGTCAAATTAAGCGTGCACTTTACTGCCCTTGAAACAAAGCTTTATTACTCTAGTCACCCCGCTGTGGGGCTTAAGAATAACTTTTTTTACTTTTTCCACTGCCTGGATATTTGGATTAATTACTCAGGAGCACATAGAGGCAATTGGAAAGCTTCTATCTGTTTGAAAGTAATTTTTCAAGCAAAAATTGACAAACATTTGGTGTTTACAGCTTCTGTCTCAACATCTGTTTTTTTTATATTATAGTAAAATATGTTTCTGCTTCTACTGTTAATTGGACAAAATAAGCAATTTAATGGTGCTGCGTTGGGTTTTAGTGAATAATTTTCACATTTTTATTACTTATTACTAAATCATAATTGAAAAATGTCATTCATATTACTGCACTACTGCTTGGTACAGTTGTTAATTAAACAATTTCAGTTTTGTTTCTGATCAAACAAACTGAACTAAAGACAAATCCCCAAGACTTTGTTTGAATTTCTTCAAAGAGGCACGGTGTGAATGCACCCTAAACGTTCACATTCAAATCTCACTTAAAAAGGCTACCACACTGTGCAAATGCTACGATAACATAGCTTTACTAAAGGCAAAAGTCAAAGCAGGCAACAACCAACAAACATGTACACTACAATGTAGACGAGAGGATTTGGGTTGTAGACATCTGCATTTCATAGGTGACCATGCATTTTTGGGGTCTGGGTTTCAGTAATCTGAGAGAATTCGGGGTGAGGATTTGAAAGGATAGGAGTTTTGGAAGGTGAGGACTTTGAAAAGACAAAAGGAAAACATGAAGGAGTGATTTTTCTTTCAAGGTTTCAGATTTATAGAGAGGGCGTGACTGACTATACTGCTCAGAGTAGGGTGACACTTCACACAGGCGGGCGGCTCTGTGATGCTTCGGTAAAGTTTGTGCTGCTGCCATCAGTTGAAAAACTCATATCTTTGACAGACAGAAAAGATTTATCCTCTGATTAATCGTGCACTTTTTGAGAACACGTAAAATTGGCGCTGCTGGTACGGCGATCGGGATGCTGTCTGTGCAGTAACTGAAGTTAGACTTTCTCACATAAAAGTCACTGGCAATGACAGAGAATAACCTCTGTAAATTACACAAAGAAAGGAAACACGATTCAGTTCCATCTTTGATTTCCCGACTGCAGCATTTTGATGGTCTGCATATAAACTAATGGCCTCTATACAATGTCTAATCTTGCAAAAGCCAATTTGGTATGCATGAATTAATGGAAGCTATCTGAAAGTAGGAATTTAGAACAGTTTACTCTGATAAACAAACAGCCAACTGTGTTTAGTAATACACTGCCAAAAACATAGACGGAATTTCACCTGCCTTCTTCTTTTAATGAGCGCTGCCATGCTGATGTACAGCTAAATTAAAAACTAAGGAGAAGGCATGGGAAAGACTACTCTTAAGGAACATCTAGGACTATCACTTTAAAGTTGTTCTGGATGGTATTATTGAAAAATAGAACTCATTTGGATTTTCAAAGTTAGAAACATATGGCATTATAGTCCACAGAGGCTCACATGACAACAGTCATGGAGGGATCGCTGTTAGCTGTGGTAAACCTTACCCTTCATTTTAAAGTTGGCACTGTTACTTTTGCACAGAAAGTGTTTAGTGAGCATCATTAAGCTGTCTTTATTTTTGCATCCTGGGCATTGATTGTGCTAATTATTTAAGGTGAGCATCAAATATGGTTTCTTTTACATCAATAAATGTGAGTCACATTTTTTTTACAACATCACTAAGCAGCCGCTCTATATGAAGTGTTTGCTTCATCTATTATCCCTGTTAAGTAACTGGGCGAAGTCATCAGGGCAGGAATAAGCAAGAGTGCTTGTTTGGACCTTCTACAACAGGGGTGCACAACTCCAATCTATGGATGACACATTAAGGGTACCCTTTATGAATAAAAAAACAGTGCAGAAGACGAGCCATCATAGCTCGGAAAGGTCATCTGGGCAGAAGAAAACAAACTTTATGCTATTGTGAACAGATAACTTCTGTACTCTGGTTTGTCTATGAGAAAATAAACTTCCATCTGGTGCATTTCGAGTCATAAAAATAAAAGCTGCCTGACTTTGGTCTAGAAGTCAATATTTTTCCCCTTCGTGGATTAAAAAAAATAATTAGGAGAATTTTAAACAGGAATTTTTAATATGGGGTGAAGAGTCTCAGTATTAAAAAAAGCTTTTACTCCATCAACAAATGACTGCACGTTGACTAATAACTATGGACAAAAATAATGAATTAATTAAAAGAAATTAAAAGCTACTGCTGGGTAAAAAGTCATGTCGCCATTTCATTTGTCCCCTTAATCATTCAAGCCTCATTGATTATGCATGTTACCTGATTTGATGAGAATAAATCAGTATTTCAAGGGGATGTTTGAAACTTTGCTCAAGCTGTCAAAAGCCACAGTCTCACCCAAAATTGGTCTGAATTGGCTCAGCGTGAACTGGCTTTAAAAGGCTCTTAACAAACAGACGTTCATGTAAGTTCATGCCCAGATTACAAGATACTTCACCAGTATATCTTTTTTTACATCGCAGTGTTGTTGACTCATCTTGTTATGAAAATTATGGTGGACATCCACTGACATGAAAACAACTTAATAGTGTTTTATTTCTGAGATATCTATCACAGTATGACTGAAAACGTTCCAGTCAGACCCAAAGCAGGGATAATTGGGGCCCGCATGTTAGCTAATTAATTTGTAGCTGGAAGCAAGTCCCAGATCTTAATGAGGAACACCACCATCTTTGCTCTCAGGATGGTGAAGCACCAATGCAGACTGCTGCTACAACCTTAAAATAGTTCATCCAAGATACTATTAGTGGGAGAACTCAGGAGATACTTTTAGATTCAATAACTGTCAAATTAATCAATGATTAAAATCATTCTTAATGGCCACTCTATACGTTTTGTAAAAAAGTACTTAATACTTGGAGTTGTGCATCCCTGCTCCATCATTATTTTGTTACTCTTCAAAATTACAATGCAGGTGCCTAGTCAAGTCATGAGCCAAGAGCATCACCATAAATATTATCATCAACATCACCATTATCATCATCATCTGCAGCCAAAGACGATGGAACCAAATCTGTAGTCGCACAAATCGAACCCCAGTCTGGCCAGGGGTGAAGAGTTAAAGAATGAAAAAAAAACAACGGTAAAAGAGCTCAAAACAAATTTAAACCCCAAAATCCAAAAGAAAATATGAGGCCAGTAAATAAATAAGACAGGCAAAATAAGCTTTAAAGAAAGAATAAAATAAATAAAGTAAAATAAATAAATTGGTTCCACAATGCTTGACCGCATCCTCATCACCACATGAAGAACAACACGGTTGCGTGGGGCTGCTGCGTCAGCCTCTACATCGACAATACAATAATCTACAGCACCACCACCATGATCAACACCACCATTACCCCACCTATATGGGAGCCTCTAAATCCTACCCCTATATCTTGACCCCCTCGGAGCCGTACACGTTGTACCCCTCCCTATAAGTGGCTAGATTCTGGGTGCTGGGGGAGGGGCTGGGGCAGTGGGGGGGGCTAAGGTCCACCTTCATGCGCTTGGCTTCGGCCCGTGACTTGTAGCAGAATTCGACCAGAGCCACCAGCATGGCCAGGCCCAGGCCGCCCACAAGGATGTAGAAGACCCCGGCCACGTTGGACAGGCTCAGAGCCTGGGACGACTTGTCCTGGAGAGAAGGAGTGGGATGGGGTTTGGGGAAAGAGCAAGAGATGGGGAGAGGGAGGAGCGGAGGCTCGGCGTTGAGGTGAAGGAGGCAGTCAAAGGAGTTAAAGGTGAGGAGGCCAATGGGATGGGGGAAACATGAAGGCAAAAAAAGGTGAAAAAAATAAAATAGAGGGAAGGGGCAGAGTGGGATGATGATTAAGAATTAAAAGGGAGATGCATGATTAAATAGAGGATGTAGAATAATAGGCGGAGGGATCATTTGAGAGATCGAAGAAGAGAATAACCAGAGTAAGTAAGCAGGAGAAGGAAATGAAAGAGAAGAAAAGCAAGAAAGTAGGAAGTGAGCGTATGGAGAGGGAAGAGGAGGAAAAAACAGACAGAGAATAGGGTACAGCGGGTTAGACACAGAAATGGAGACTGTCAAAGAAAAAAATAATTTAGTGAAAAAATGTAGCTGTTATTGCAACTGCATATTACTTTACTAATGAAATTATGTTACATTTAGCAATTTTACACTTACATTCTACTTTTACAACTACAATCAATACAGCTATCACCACAACATTACTACATACTACACATCTACAGCTACAATACATTTCTAACTATAAAAATATCGTGATATCAAAGCAGTTTAAATCAACATCTAATTTAATTGTAAAAGAGAATTACAGAGCAGGCTCTAATCTGAGCGGTGATGACATTTAATTGCACTTTTAATGGAATTTAAAGGCTCCAGTAGGTTAAATCTAAATATCTACAGTAGAACAGCTTCCATGTTCTATATTGTAAAAAATGTTTTAAAAAATAATTTTCTAGACTGAAAAATAATAGTGACAAATAATTTAACTTGGCAGATATATGGTTTAAATTAGCTGTAGCACTTTGATGGCAAATGTTAATATAAAAAATGGTAACGCTTTATCTCACATGTCCATGATGCTATAAATCATTTGGCAGGAAAGTTCCTGAGATGTGGAGCATAATTTGGTTCTGTAGGCAGCACAAGGGAAGTTAAAATTGAATCACTTTTAAGTTTATATGCAGTTGTTGATTTGCAGAAGAAAGACCTGCTCCACTAAAGCCCTAGTAATTAATAATTCAGTATTAATTTGTCACTGAGATCATTATTCCTTCTTTGTACTAAACTGTAATCTCAGCTGTTGACAAAATTCCCTTTTGTGTTGAGCTGCCCTGTTGCATACACTAGTCGTTCATTTGTATTATCCAAAAAAAAGAATTAAAAGTGTACAAAGTAAAACTGACCCAAATAGTTCTTCATGAAAACTACCTAGGATTTTATTTGAAAAAAAAAAACACATGCAAAATAAAGCGTTACCATGAGTTTACTCCAAGTTATGGAAATCAATAGATCGGGTATTTCTGATTAAATTTTAAACATGTGGGCTATTACCAACTGCAAAAACTAATGCTAAAGCTAAAGAAACAGTATTCTCATTGGGTGGATGGGTTTGAGGCTACCAAAAATGGGCTAGTGTATGAGGTCAAAACAAAAACATGAAAGTGAACATTTGCCGATGACAATCAAAATTTACATTATAATCTTGTTGCTGACTGTAATGAAGATGGGATTGCCACAGATTGCTACAGAAACTGAACAGGAATTATTTGATCTTATTTAGGCAAATGTGGTCCACCATCAAAATAGAAGGAAGTAAAATGTTGCAGGAAAGTCACTTAATGGACACTTAAGTCTACAGTGGACATTACAGAGGTATGTTTCAGGCTAATTGGAGAATATTGCTATTGCTAAAACAGTAGTTGCAGTAATCTGGAGCGTATTCAGGATGAGAGTTTCAGGCTAGCGTTTTGTGGGCCGCAGCAGCGTGAGACTGACCTTACTTCCAGAGTCCTTGGGTCCACACTCTCCCTTGTCATACCACCATTTGTTTTTCAGTTTGTCTAAGACGCCTGCTTCGCTCAGTTTCAAAACTGCAAGGTTTACCGGGGTTCTTCGCGTGTAAAAATAACATAAATAACATCATAGGTCATGTTATTTTATGTTATTAGGGTATTTCACATTTGCATTGCACAGCTCAGTCACATAGAAAGGTACTTTTTGCTCAAGATCGAGTGACCTAGCGTGGATCCCACTGAGTACATGTGTGTATGCTCGTTGAGGAGGGGCTGGGGGGAGCGAGGAGCTAAGGCGAGCTACAGACATATGAGTGGGACCCACCTTTGTCACTTCAGGTAACACACCCATACTGCCCCGGCTGATCCTTCGCCGAACCAGAGAAGAGTACTGTTAAGCCAAGACTATTGGCGCAAGGCTCGCACTGCCCTACGACTGGGAGAGCGAACTACAGTGAGAAAAGTTTGAATGTGAAGAGGAGGAAAAACTCCTACAGGTGAATTTTGAAAAGACATTCATGAGATGTAGAAGGCAAATTCTTGTGACTCTGGCGATTCCCTTTAGAGGATTAGTTTTGCATGAATTTCAATATAAAATCTAGTAATCCATCTAGTAAAAGTATTATCAGTATATTAGTATTGTCAGTGTGAATGTACTGTGATGCTGACATTGTTGTATATATTGTATATATATTTTATGTATAGGCACGTATGTGTCTGTATATATATATACATATATATATAGTAGACAAGGCCAAGAAATACTCCAAGCTCCAGACAGAACTGTTGAAATCTGACAAACGAACAAGAGATGTAGGAAACTTTATCCTGTAATTGCATTCTGCTGCTATCAATTATTCATCGTCCCCTCTGCCTCAAGTCAACCTGAGCCTAAGAGAATCTGAGAGCTACTGTTACACTTGGGTCTCGTTTTTCCATTAAACGTTTAATAACCCGTTTTGTCCGCCATGTACTTGAGCAACAGATGCTCAGTGGAAGAAGTGATAAGGTTCAATTTGGCGTCTCTGTGTCCTTCCTCTCCTTCTCCTCTCTCCCCAGAGCTGCCACTAGGTGGCGAATATTCCTGCCTTGACAGTAATTTCTCTCTTCATTTTTCCACCTAACTGTCACTGAGCCCTCTTCTCATTACCTCACTCTGTCCTTTCAGAGGGACATTACCAGATCACTGCCAAACACATCTAAAAATGGTTATTATTATGAAGTGCGCTTGATTTATCTTGGCAGGCACTCACCCACAAAGAGGCCATATTATGCGGCATGATACTGAAAATGAACAATCATCTTTTTTCTGAAGACTTAATATCATATATTGATCTTTTAAAAGGCCTTTTAGTTCTCTTTTTCTGTCTCAATAGGCTTCTTTCACAATCGCCTTTTTATTTTTGGAAGGTTTTTCTCTACCAGGAAAACAATATTCTCTTTTTCAGTGTTTCAGCAAACCCAAGTGTTGTACCTTTGTCACTGGGTCTGAACTTTTACATAAAAAAGACACACACCACTGACAACAGATGTAGCATTGTGCCTATTTTTGAAGCTGCAGGGAATCTCAGGAGATTCAGGGTGTCACTTTGGCTGCTTGACTCATCGCCGGGGCAGATGCATGTGTTACACTCCCAGGACGGGGACCGTCGCCGGCTCCCAAGCCGGTGAGCGGCCCCCGTCACCCTAGTGGTGGGGTGGGCAGACAGAGAGGGCTAACCTTGGAATCCCCTCCCCCGCTGCCACATTCGCCTTTGTCATACCACCACTTGTTTTTCAATTTGTCCAACAGGCCCTGCTCGTTGAGCTTTAGAACGGCCAGGTTGACCGCGTTTCTTTAAGTGAAAAACAAAAAAAAAAAAAAGAAAAAAAAGGAGGGACAGATAAAATAGTTTGGTCAGAGCAGAGGATGGAGGGACAGACAGACTGACAAGATGGACGTGGACCACAGCCAGGAGGAAGAAGGGGGGAGGAAAACAAGGAGGAGAGGGAGCAGAGGGGGTGAAATCAGAGGAGTTGAAGGGACAAAGGTGGGTTGGTGAGGGAAGGATACACCCCAGACAACGCTCTCTGTCACTCTGAACACTCTTTAACTTTCTTTCTACTTCAGATATTTTCTTAAAATATATATCATAATTATATGTAGGCAGCCCTATCAGAAGGTGCTCCGCAGTTAGTGTTGGATTGCAAGTATAAATTGTGTTAACCAGGTCTCTGCAGCCTGCTGATGGTGCTCTTGTCCCCTCCTGCTGCTCCCCTACCTTCCTACAATTGTGTGTGTATGTGTGTGTGTGTGTGGCTCCAATTTCCTACAGCACTCTTGCGCACACCCCTGAAGGGACTGACCTCCAAACAAAATTCAGGGACACTGGGCTAAATACCAGGGATTCATGCTCTATGTGTACATGTACTCAACTAATCTTGTTACATCCGGTATGTTTATATGGAGAAAAGCTCATTATTTTTGGCATATTATTATAGTTAGCTTGCTGATGTTTGAAATAGAAGCCGATTGTTGCCTTGCAATTCAGTTGAGAGCATGGGCACGTTTCAGGTTTTAAAGGTTGTTGTGCTGTGGAGAACTTCAAAATTCAACACAACAAAAGGAAGCCATCCTTTCCCAATGCTCAGGTTTGTTGTGGATGTCTTTAGATTTGATTTATTAACAACAAATCATTTCTTGTGCTGTTTAGCAGCCAACTCTTAGATCTCAGATGTTAGTGCTTCTCGCAGACACTTCAGTATGTCACCCAGAAGACTTCAAAGAATCAAGAAGTTCAACTGTGTTACTGTGCAACAATCACAAAGCTTTGATGGAAAAATATGGATGACAAAGTGGGTTGCATAGCTTTAGAAATGTTCAGATCTTTCCAAGTTGATTCTGGCACTGAACTGACATGGACTGTAGCTAAACAGGTTGGCAAAATCGTAACAACAGCAACATTATATCATATTTGCTGAAATAAGCCAATACAATGGAATTTATCAGACAAACTATATAACAGCACTTTTTTTACAGCTGCCTGTGTCCTTTTTGTCCTGCTACCACCCTCTACTGACCACTCATTTGATTGTGCGATGCCGTAATCAGCCAGGCTAATCTCAACAAAAAGGTCACTGCAGTCATTGCCTGCTTGTTTGTTAGTCTGTCCCTTTGTCCGTACACCTGCCTATCTGGACGTCCTATCTCATGACAGAGTGTCAGCAAGAGCTCCTATGTGACTGACAGGTTGTCAGTTCAAGACTAAATAGGAAAGCAAGAGTAGAAATGCTCCTGATGCACTATTTACATATATATTCTTGTTGTTTTGTGCTCTCTGAGCAAAGACAGTCAAGAGATTTAGAGAGAGACAGTGTCCTCTGGGGTGATCTAATCTACAAGCCATGACTTATCTCATCGACGCAAGGGGTGTGGATGAAAACAGTTCAAACATATCTTTGTCAGACATGATAAAAACAGTCACATATTAATAAGCATATCAAGAGTAACTGTACTTTAGAAAGCATACATTCCTAACATTCATTTGAATCATCAGGCTATTCGCTCTCCTTGTCCACATCATCAAGTCAATCATAGCTGTGACCGAGAGGAGAGGCAGCCTCGCCTGACACTCCCAGCCACATGTGTGCTCCTGGATTGATCAGGTTTCCGCTGATTGAGAGAAGCCAGAGACAACCGTGGATAGTCCCAAGAATGTATTCTTTTTTTGGGGAGGTGGGGCGGGGGGTGTGGGGCTCAAAAAGGGGCTTATCCACCCGCTGTCTGTCACTTTTCCCTCATAAACGGAAAAAACCTTTGCGTGAATAACGGGATAAACTGCAGTGACTGGGGTTTTGAGGGACTCGTTTGCACCACACACAGAGGAAAGTTATAGGACAGGATCTGAGGCTGATGTGCTGTTTTGTATTTTTGCCTTTCACGAGGCAGATCTGAACTGCTGACAGAGAGAAGATGGAGGGAGAGACGAGAGAGAGAGAGAGAGAGAGCTTGCGGTCTGGCTTTGCTGAATTTAGTCAATTATTTTCCCTCAGCAGGCACTTGTGCCATCACAAAAAAACAAAGTCTCTACACCGCTGTCACAGTCACCTGGAAAATGGATTATTTGCATTGCTAGCACACCCAAGTGAAACCTACTGGGACTGTTACTGTAGGCTCGAGTTAACAAGCCAGATAAACAAGTGTCCGCTGAGGAAAAATCAAAACAGAAGGACCAACTTTAGTATTTCTGGTCAGTCACTTTCTCATTCGATTCCTCCAGCTTATGCTCTCTTTATTGAAGCACACTGCTGTGCGTTTTTAAAATAAACTACTTTTAACACAGTAATCTGGGATTAATTCAGTAATGTCCAATTACCATTAATATTTTCGTATGCAGTTCTTGAAGAACTATTTTCTTTTCTCACAATTGTGATTCAGTTGTTTTGACATGGACTCCTGTATGATGTTTAGTTTCTAGTCCCCCCATTGGCCAGGCCCCTCTACTTCCTGTTTCTTACTTTTTTCTCTCCCGTTCTACTATAAATTCCCCCTTGTGGCTCTGGATGTAGTGGCAGCAGTCTGAGGTTTTGCCCCTCCTCGCGGTCATATTGAGTTAATAAATCTCTCCTATAATGATCATCATCATCATCATCATCATCATCATCATCATCATTACCATTATCACCATCATAACTACCATCTCTGAGGATGA
>JAOXYL010000059.1:15007605-15026598 GCA_028564955.1 Terapon puta
ACACACACACACACACACATGCAAAAGAGTCAAAAACATCATTCATTCGGCACACTGACTATCTGTTTTTGAGTAGCTGCGCGTGTCTGAACAACGTCTGCAGTCTTAACCCGTAAAAAGAAGCTACAATAACAGCATATCAAATAACGTGTTGCTTTGCTACAAGGAGTGAGGATGTTACAATGCGAGGAGAATAAACAGCAAGCCAAAGACAAGGAAGTCAGGGAGTGATATGGAAAGAAAACAGGGGAGGAGAGGGCACGGGAATATCAAAGACCCGCAACGCGTTACAGAAAGACAGATGAAAGACAGAAAGAAGGAGACAAAAGTACACAACATGAAAGAACACAAGAGGAAAGCCACTGAGGTAAACAGAGAGCATAAGGAACATACAGATCTTGCAAAGTGCTGAAATCTCTCTGCATGGCGGAGGAGTCATCAGAAAGGACTGCTGGTGTTTGGAACAAATCAAACCTGATTAGCCAGTGCGGTTCTGCTGTGTCACCTTCCACTCCATGGATCCTGGAGGCTAATTAATTCTGTCGCTGTTCTGCAGCAACGTCTCCGCTTTCACTCTTCCGCAAAGTGACGACTGACATTGTCGTCTGCATGTTGATAAAGTTTGCGTTGAGACAGTGATGTGAAATCCCAGGCCGTGCATGGGCGTCGATGGCATAATTAGCCAGCTTGCCAAATTCTCAAGGAATAAGTGAACCCTTGGAGACACAGCGTCTCTGCAGGAAACCGTCTTTCTAACTAAGGAGGAGCAGAGCTGGAGGCAAGTTTTCTTTCTCCCTTACATGTTTTGGGCATTACACAGCAAATGCATGAGGGCCTGTGGCGGGGTCACCTTAGCAGGAGCACACATGGCTCACAGAACAGTCCAATGTAAGAGCTTTGCTGTATAGTTTCTAAGGTTGCAGTGTTCTGCAGTTATGTTAATGCCGTGCAAGGTGTGTGTTACTGAACACATCTTTTCAGTGTTGCTGTTGTACTAGAGTGCATTACAGCATATTTTGAGTTGAACATGTTATACTAAGAATTTATTGACAAGATTATTGTCAGATTATTGACAAAGTACAGATTTGGGGCAACATCTTGAAAATTACTTCTACAATCTTTCTGCATATAATCTTAATCTTAAAAAAAAAAGTCAATTATTTTTTCCCTGTGCGCTTTCCTACTTTTACTTAAATCTCAATATTCCTACTTCTTTGTTGGGCATTCTCTTTGTCTACTTGAAAGGTAGGTATCATAGTTATGTTTCTAATGTTTGTAGTGTATATAAAGGGCTCTGTAGGTGATTAACTATAAATAAAAGTGAACTAGGATTATATTAAACACATTTTTATTAACATTTCAATAAAAAACTATAAATCTTGGGATGTGACAGCTTGTGATGGACATTCGCCACTGGTTTCTAGCGAAAGTGAAATAATGAATGGTACAAATAAATGATCAATAAATTAACCTACCCCATACACCAGCTCTCCAACCATGCCGTTCCATATCTTCGTCTCTGGATCTCTGGCTCCATATTTCCCATCTGGCACGATGGAGATCTTGTATTTGATTCCAATGTGTTTGGCAATCTCCGAGGCCAAGTCCACGCAGTATCCCTCATACTGGTCGTTGCCTTCATAAAGCTCCCAGTTCTTCTTAAGCATCACATAGGGACCCTCCTACAAAACCAGCAAAAGGGGAGAGAGACACAACTGTTTGGAGGAACATGGCGGCAGCAATTATTAAAAGAAGAACTTATCAAGAGGACCGAAAGTTTGGTTGTAAACATTGCACCAGGGAAAAACACATTATGAACAAAGAAAAATGATACCAGTGGAAATTATTCCTGGGGAAAATACAGGTATATACATTTTCCAAAAGAAACTTATATTACTTTTTTTATCGTACACAAAGGGGTGCAGCTCAGTGAAATACACAAATGCAATGTTGCAGACAGAATTCAATTCAGCAAATTAAACTGGACACCAGCCTCTATGACAGCAGGTCTTAGATCATAAATGTGAGATTTTGAAAGGCATGTACACCGCTGTAAAGGTCTAACTCAGCCATACGGACAGTGAACGTAATATGAAAGCAACCAATTTTTATGCAGCTCCACAGAGGTCTTTTAACTATTAAAGCAGATGAACATCTCACTCTGTGATGTCGGAGAGACACAGCAACCACCAAAATCTGATAGAAACACCTGCACAGTTTATAAAAATGAAAAAATGAGAGCTGTTCTTAACAGGCAATGTCTGAAGAAGATGTTTTATATCCTGTGTTCTGACTTCTAGTGCCTTGTTTTATGCCTTCGTCTGACTCTACATGCCTCCACTGGGACCCACACCTGACTCAGTACAACACTAATGCTGAGAGGAGAGAAATGAGAGGAAAAATACAAAAAGAGTGGAGGAAATAGAGAGGAAGACTGCTGCTTTGGTAATGTGCCGTAAGAGGCGGAAAGATTTGTGTGCATGCAGTTAACAAAGATGAAAGCAAACAGTGAGTTTAATGTTGTCTACAGAGAGGGTGGGGGTTTCAGGAATGACACACAAATATAAGTAGAGCCACAGAGAAGCATGCGCACGCCTACCCCACCTATGTAGGGCGTCCACAGAGAAAAGAAACGCACACAGACTTTTGAGTGACAGCGCATCCATCAGGAGCAGTGAGTTATGGTATAATGCCTGAGGCTGCTCACCCTGTAATCCAACTGAAACCAAGCCTATTAAAATGCTATCAACCCCTTTTTAATCAAAGACTAATCTCATCTAATTAATCAAACAGGCTGTTATAATACCCAGCACTCCCGAGCTATGAATCGGTTTATGAAGATCATAAAACACAATAAAACATGATAACATATTTTGGATTGAATTCTTCATTCAGGAAATTGATTCACAATGAAAAGAAGCACAGTCAAATCAAAGAGGATTTCAGACTGACGTGTTTTTTAAAGGGGATCAAATGAGCAATAAAATCACTCTGACACAGATTTGGAGGGAATCGACTGAACAATCTTCAATCCCGGAAATTGAATTACATTTAAAGCAAGCCTAGATCAGAAGCAGGCAGGAAGAGGGATTTAACCAAAAAAAAAAAAAAAGATCTGACAATGGAAACTGAACTATACAAACATATCCGTCAAAGGGAAGCTGGATTTAGAAATTGATCCTCTTTGTCTTTTACAACAAAGAGTTTGGATTAATACCATTTCCTTGTGTACTTGCTTAAAACTGAAAGGTCTGTGGGAAAGGACCTTTTTAATAGTGATACTATGCAAAATGAATGTCATTCCCATGTTTAATGGATAATTACCTTCTTTACTAATGTAGTGAACATGGACCAAAAATGTTCATGTCCATTCCCTTGTACATAAACATAAAAAAGAAGAAGAATCTCAAATTTACATATGAAAGATTGAGAAACAAACATGTTTTTAAAGAACACAAAACACCCCGAGCATTACATTATTACTTATAAGCCATCACTGAATCAAGAGTTTAAAAAAGAAAACATTTCTTCCAAAACAGAAATGAATATTCAGTTCTTAATTTATGCAGATTTTTTTTTTTTTGTCAAACACTTAACACTTTAATCTCCAACATCCTCATCATCATCAAATACAACATCTCTCCCCACCGTGTTCAGTGTCAGAGCATACAAAAGCATTCCCCCTAAAATGTCATTATCAGGGACATTAGCAGGTCCCGGGGCGTTCATTCCACTGACTCAACATGAATCATAGTTTTAATGAAGAGCAAAACAGTTTCAAGTAAATTTCCTCTAATAGATCATCACATCCATGATGGCTCCTCTGTAGCAGCGATACAGAGTAGAAGAAATGAAGATGTGAGATGAAAAACCCATTTTAGGAAGGACAACATCAGCATGACTCAAAGTTATAACCTAATTATTGTTTACATCATTGACAGTTTCAAACCTGGTGTGGTATCAACAGCTGAGAGACAAACAAAAGAGATGTTTAAGTTTGTGAGGAAAGGTATGATTGGACGATTTATTTACCTATTCAAGATTATTTCGAAATGGACATGATTATATGTTAAAGATCATGAAAACACTGTAATACTGGGACTGCTGGCAGATGCCTTTAGACATGGGCAAAACTAATTGTTTCCCCTTTGTTTAAGCCTTAATGCTAAGCTAAGATAACTGGCTACTGGCTCCAGCTACGTAGTAAATAGACAGACATGATGACAGTACTATCAATCCACTTATTGAGCTCTCAACAAAAAAGTAAATGTGCATTTCAAAATATGTAAAACTATTCCTTTTAACATTTATTTCAATATAAACCATAATTGGAAAACTGTGAGTTGAGATATAAAAGACGTCTTCTTGTAAATTCTGCTGATGACATGTTGGGTCAGACACGCGTTGGGACATTTTCTTACGTGCGACCTTCCCTTGAAATATGTTAAGAGACGGCTATTCTGTTGAAATAATTGAATCTCAGGGGGAATCATTTACTTAATTTGTGTTAACAAGGTGAATATAACCGTCTCAGCTGCCTCCTCCGTCAAATTACCCTCAAGTTTACCATGCCAGAAGGTCAAGTGTTTGAAATCAGAGCAGCCTACTTTGTTAAGTTAATTTAGTATTATGTAAGCAGCTACACATAAACACACACACACTTACACACACATTGGTGGGAGCTCTGCCAACAGTGGCACTGCCTTACTTTTAGGCCTTCTTAGGTTTGTTATCAGTTTGCCCCAGACGCCTTTGTCTCGGTGTGAAGGTAGTAATGCCAACGCCGCGTGCGTGTGTGTTCGTGTGCACTACACTTTTTTTGCTGGGAAAAAAAATGCATCATGTCTGGGTGTTGCACGACACCGGGATGGCGAGAAATGGGAGGTGAAAAGGCGGGAGGATAGGAAAGTGAGGGCATGCTAAATAACAAAAGGAGGAAATGTGGGTGGAGAGAGGGACGTGGGGCGCGTTGACTGCATGGAACTACAGAAGAAAGATGAAGAAGCAGATCAGAATACAAACAGAGATAGCTGCGGGGGGAACAGAAGATAGATATGAACCCAAAAAGGGAAAGCGTGAAGGAGGGATAAAAAGAAAGGGAGAACATGACAAAGTGAAAAATGAGGAGGAATAGTGGCTGAAAGCAAGAGGGGGGATAGGATGAAAAAGATAGGCATAAAGAGGGAAAATGGATGGGCGAAAGAGGGGGAACAGCTTTGTAGAAGCAAATGGTTGGAGCTGATAAGACATGCAACACTTCACGCTGGAGCCAAAAAGGCAGGACAGGACTTGCTATGTAAGCCAGTTAGCCGGTCAGCGGAAACAGGCACCCGACTGGACCGTCACCTTTCTGTCCAGTCATTCATTCAGGCCGCCAGCCGGACACTCAATCAGTTCAGCATTTAAAAAGCCAGACTGCCACATAACGAGTTAGCCAACCGCCAAGACATTTAATCAGCCTGCGAGCCATCAGTTCAGATGGTCAGAAAGGCAAGCCAGGCAGCCGGTTAGTCACAGCCTGTTTCAGTCAGCCACTCGGTCAATCAGTTCATTCATTAATTAATTACTGCAATTACACTGCATAATCATCTATTCAGTCACATATTTGGCCGGTGAGTCAGCACGATTATCTCTGAGCTATTCAGCCATAAAGGGAAAAAGGCACTTCAGCAGTCAGTCAGTCAGTCAACCAGTGAACCAGTGACCTATTGGCAATCAGTCAGCCAGTCTGTTAGGCAACGCGCCAGCTGGTCTGCCACTGAGTCAACCTGCTCAAAGACACTCACGGGCCAGGTAGCAGCTGAGTCAGTCAGTCACCCAGGTAACAAACCAGTCAGCCAAACCTGTGCCTCAGTGTCAGCCTGGCCTATGATTCATCCTGCTAACATCACTGACCATTCAAATGGATTTTTTTTAGCTACATTTTTTATTCTTTTTTTTTTCAGACTCAACCATTTCAGAAGCTTGCCTATCTCATCTTCTGTTTATTCAATTTGGCCTACTTCATATGATAAAATGTAGCTCCCTTATGTCCGTTTCCCATCTTGAGATTGTCCTGCATCTTGATGAAGTGAGTCAGGAACACTGAGTTTTAATTTCCAAATCCAATGTGGGAGATTAAGAATGAGTGGACTGTACAGTTTTCAAAGTTTAAAAAGCTCAGTGTGCTGCAACTGCGTACGTCTTGACAAAACTATAGTTCAGAAAAAGTCCAACTGAAGGCAACTTTAATTGATCAGAAATCTCTTTTTTTAAACAAACTACACACACACAAGTTAACCGAGGCTGAAGTAAAAGCATAAAGAAGAGACTGTGATCATCCTCAGGGGCTGTTAACAAGCGTGGTGCTTAAAGTAAAATGCCATTAAGATGAACAGCCAATCCCCATCAATACACTTTGTTCATATAGACTGAGCCTGTGTAAATATGCATGTGTGTATGCATGTGTCTTATTAGGTCAAGGCTCACATGCTTGCATGAATAAATGGTTTTCAGGGTGACAGCTAGGTTAGGTGTGTGTGTGTGTGTGTGTGTGTGTGTGCATGTGTGTGTGTGTGTGTGGTGAAAATGCCAGCCTCATGTCAGTGTATTTTTATGTTTCATGTTTAAATAGAAATGCCCTTTTAGGTAGCTGTATTATGTACCCCAATACTATCACACCTTTAGTGTTAAAAAGATAAATAAATGCTTTTGTGGAAGTTTGATTATAGACAAGTTCAAGCGTTTATATTGGCGCGTACATGGCGCCCCTAGTGTTGAGTACCATTCATTCCAGTGTAGAGCTCTCAGAGGAGGTGAAATACAGTAGGGGAAAGTTGGCCGAGTAAGCATGACTGAGCGGATTCACAGACTGAGGGAGCAGAAAGATGATGGTGGGGGGTGTGGGGGATCAAAAGGTGAGGGCTACAAAATGCAAGATACAAAGACCTGCTCATGCACTCCTCTCCCACTGTCCTTCCTCTTAACAAAAACAACAACAACACCACAGAAGTAAAGTGAAATTATAGAAATATTACACATTTGAAGTGAGGTAACATTTCCTGCAGGTGCTCTGTAGTGTAACAGAGGAGGTGGTGGCGATCATGGTGTCCTCAAAGGAGTGAAAAGAATGTGAATTAACAGGGCTGTCTGATGGTCTGGTGATTTTGTGTGGCCAAATGTCAAATCTTGACAGCAGCCACAGAATCTCTGGCAGAGCTCTCGTCCAACTGTGGCTTTTGTCATGAGAGGAAGACAGGAGCACAGTGTGCGAGGCGTCCCAGTGCCTCACAGGCTCAAAAACATGGCGGCCGAGAGTCTCCTTTTTCATCTGCTCAGTCCCTCTTCGTCAGTGCTGCTGTGCTAACGCGGGGCAAACCGCTTCTAAACAAAGAAATCATTTCAAAAACAAAACATTGACCTTTTGAAGCAAAACACACAAAGAAAATAAAAAAGGACAATGAGTCTTTGCACAGAGCTTTAATGACACTCCGTCTATCAGTCTGTCCTCTGTCTTTCCTGAGGGTTTGACACTCAGGTGAGTCTGTGTTTCAGTCTGTCGATCTGTCTGCAGACCCGCCATCAATGTCGCAGCAGAGGCTTCCTCATCATCAGAGGCTGCAAAGAGGAGGAGGTGGCTGAGCTAACATTAGCCAAGGCCTGCTGAGGTCACCATCCACAGAGAAATATGCAGGTGGGGGAGGCATCAAGGTAAAAAAACAAAACAAAACAAAAACGAGGGACGTGGGGGTTGAAGAGATGAGACAAATGAGCGGTGTTGAACAAAGACAGCAAGGCACAATGAGAGAGAGAAAGAGGATGGTAGCACCAGAAGTCAAATGGCAGACAGACACGGGTGGGAAGGAAAAAACATTGAACAGACGTATGCACACTCATCTGTTTCATAACCACGCAAAGTGAATTAAATTAGCAGCACAAGCCAAACAGCCACACAAACAGCAACAGACTGTGATTTTTTAAAGTGTAATGGTAATATTAACATAATATACATATTAAAAATTGAATTTTGTCACTTGCCCTTTGATTTATTTGGCCGTGTTGATGTGTTTGTGTTCGCTTGTCTTGGGCCTGGCTAAGGGCACCAAACCGCACAGTGCACTGAGATTTAATACATTGCCAGTTGAAGAGTGCATGTCTGGAGGCGGAGCTGTCACTGGGGACATTTAGTCCAGTTGAATTCATTTTTCTGAACTCTTTCCTGCAGCATATGCGGTCGCTTTCCCTCTGTGGAAACCTGACTGGCTGCTACCACTTCTCGCCACCAGAGGCACTGCAGACTTCCGCTGTATTATCAAATCACCATCTTCCAGCGGGTGTTCACTTAAAGGTATTTGCATGAACACTGTGGCTATGTGAGCACAACCACAGATATTTTGGTGACACTTAGGAGTTTGCGAGATGAAGCGATGTGGTTTGAAACAAAATGCTGAATTGCCAAAGCTCAAGCATCTGTGGCTTGTTTTATCTCTGAGCTGAAATTAGTCTTTTGAGTTGCTTTCACTTGCATCATTTTGCATGCCCAATTGAATTAGACTGATTGAATTTACAGGAAGGGGATGGCCACCATAAAAAGGCTGCAGATGGGTGAAGTGAAATCAAATGTAAGCAGAGGATGTGCACAAATCCACCGATTAGCCCTCCTTTATCTGTGTTTGCAGGAGTAAGAGGACTAATTATACCGGGCCACAGACCGATGTCTATGCGAAAGCCATTAGAAAAGACTGGACTGAGGTCACTACGAAATGGTGATCTGAGGTCAGTTTTAGATTTGCCTACTAATGAGACATTAGTGTAATCTTCCAGCTGGACAAGTGCCACTCCCCCCTGGCTGTGCTGTGAGTGCCTACAACCAGCTCATCCAGCTCCAACCTGATTTTGCTTTGACATTAACAAAACTCAGCCGCATGACACCCCTGTTGTACTTCACTGCCTGGCTCTCTGTTGCTGAATGTACCCCATAAGGCTACTCAGGGCAGTAAACTTCCACTTCCATCTCTCGGTTCAATCTATTACACAGTTTGCCGTGAGTCTACCATGTTTTTACTTTGGGACCATTTTATAAGAGCCTACTTGTGACCCTTGAGCACTGGCTGTATATGATCAAGAATAAATCCCTTCCATGTAGGTTATGTAAAAAAGAAAATAGTAGTAGAAAGGCTCTTGAAGTCTTTCCTGTACTGTCATCATGTGACCCCTTAAATGTGTTTTCTCTCTTGGAAACTGTTATAAATACTACAGTAGCAAACCCATGCCTACTGGACCTGACTGCACCTAGTCCTGTGTAACACTTTAATGTCAAGACTGGTTATATTTTTTTCCTCCCTGAAAACATCAAAAATCTGTACATATGTCTGGTTATGCATGGCTTTTATCTAGCACATGTTTCATGTGGTATTAATCAATTGTACACCTGATGTGTCATTGAATTTGCATCAATTTGCATCTCAATAAAGCCCTGGAGCTGGAAAATCAGGTGGGAGCAAGACTTTGGTGAAATTAGGTTGTGGAAATGGACAGACTGATTGTCCGTGCTGAAAGACAGCTTCACTCAAATCTGAAACAGCCCTCAAATTATGCAGTGATGAAAGTAGTCTGAGGGTATATTACCATGATGGTTGTCACGACCACTGTCCGGTTCTCCATCGCTGAGCTGTCATTGGAGAGAGCGTTTTCATTTTGGACCAACACAAGTTTGTCTATGTCGTTCCAGTAGCCAATCTGACAGAAAGAGAGAAAGTTAGGATAAAAAAAAAAATAGATCAGTCTTTATAGTGCAGTTCCTACAAAATGTCATTTGAAATGCCTACTATAAAATCAAAATAGACAAAACACAAATAAAAAAAAAACATAAAAAAGAAAAGAGATGAAGAGAAGGAAAATAAAGTAAAAAAGTGAGTCAACAGAATGAGCTCACTCCGGCAGATTTCCCTTTGGAACTGTAGAAGATATTGAGAGATATTGAGTGTGAGCCAGGAACTTTCAATAAACAGACATTGCTGTCGAAGGAACACTTGAGGAACTGGAACATGGTGTTATTTCTATATTATAGGTGCTACATGTATGCTTTTTTTCCCAGTAGAGAGAAACTATGGGTACTTCCAACCTGAACATTATCACTGTACTTTTTGTCATTATGAAGACGGATTATGTTCAAAACTTTGCTTGTTTACGCCACCGCAGAGTTTTATGTACCCCCAGGTTGTCTGGGCACTGCTCTCCAGTGCACACTCCAAAAGGCAATTAAAACACAAGCTGCGGTGGGTCAATTGCAGTTATCTAAATACATTTAGAACAGCAGTAACACCGTTATTAATTAAGTACTATAGATATGATTGTAAATGATTTAATCTTTTAACACTGGGATGAAACCACAAAAATGCATAACATCCCCAAAACTACAGCAGTTATCATTAACGAAAACCACACGCCCATGTCCTTTCAGTAGTGAGTGATTTTTTATTTTGTCCATGTCCCGATGCTAACTAGGAGGGATGGGACTTATGACCTGTACTGCAGCCTGCCACCAGGAAAGAGAACGAGATGTTATGGCTTCACTTTCCATTTTTATATAAAGTTTATGGGTGCAGGTGACAAATCCAAAGTGTTGTTTGTCTTTTTTCGTAAGCCGTAAGGACAGCTTACCTTGCGTGGTCCGTTGCTCTTCAGCTCAAACACATCCATGGTATAGTTGACCCTCCGACCATAGTGATCAAATTGAATGTTCCCAGTCAGGCCCTGGATGCGCACCTGCATTTGTAACAACAGGGACAGTATGAAAAGGAGAGAAAAACAACAACAACAACAACAACAAAACTCAAAGTGTTGTATAAATCTACAGGTCTCATAATTCAGTCTTTGAAAACACTCTTTGAGCAGCTACTTAGTCAGGGATGAAACAGAAGAGTAACTGGTGTATCTGTTTGAATTGGAGTCAAACAAACAGTGTTTTCACAAGTAGATTTTAATTTAGGAATGTTAGTTAGTGAACAATAAGACAAAATAAGCTTACAAACCATAACGATGGATTACATGTATGTAGTGCTTCCTTGAAAACCTTCATGTTTAGGTAGCCAATGTAAATCTATCATGGGGATGTCAGATACTCTCCCACCCACTGACATTGAAAATAACTATACACGTTGTTAATAACTGAATTTAAATACACTGAATGACCAGAGCAGAACAAATGCTGCGCATAGAGAATTTCAAACAGGCTCGGACTTTATGGTAATGATCTTTAAATAAACATAGAACAAAAGGTTTTCCCAAAAAGAGCATGAATGTTTTATTGTTAGATAAGAAAATATCTGTTCCTACAAGGTTAACAAAAATGTAAAAGTTCAGACTTGGTTTAAGTTAAGGTTAATTTTACTATCAGGTCTAGAGTGGTATGTCCTTAATGATAGGATAAGTACCTGAGAAGCTAACAAAAGTCACTGCAATGTCCTCACATGTTTACTGGGAGACATTAAGTAAGTGTGTGTGTGTGTGTGTGTGTGTGTGTGTGCTTTGGTTGGTACTCCATCAAAGTCCAAACAAGGATTTAAAACACATAAATGTCAGTATGCTTTTCTAGAACATTTTCTTTTCCATGCCATCTGCTTTACTGCATTTATGCTTGGTGTCTGTTTGTGTGCTTATTTGTGAACATCTGTCTTAGTGTCTGCCAATCTGCCTATACTAAACTATACAACAGCCAACCTGTTTGAGTGCACGCTCCATATCTATTCCTTGATTCCAGGGAGCAGCGGGATTGGCCAGGCAGTCGCCAGCGTTGCCACGGCGACTGATATCAATTTTCTGACGGCGAAGGGTGCGGAAGGCCTCGGCCATCACAAGGACACCATCATATGTCAGAGATGAGGTATACTGAAGAACAGAGGAGAAAAGAGAAAAGAGAAAAGGAGAAAAAATGAATCATTTTGACAAGTTTTGAAACTATTTTTGACAGGCTAAGAAATACTTCCTTTTTCATTCAGTTACAAAGCAGACATTAATCCTGGAATTAATCCTTAAATAATCCAAACATTTTAAAAGAGAGAGGCATTAAACAGTTTCCTGTAAAAATTTGAGACCTCACGCTGACTATAGTCATTATCTTTTGACCAAACCATTCTGAGGTGTATCCACACAAAAGTTTACATTATAGACTGAAATTTTTTTGTTTATTTATATTAAGCATTTAGTATGATAACAGGTAACACTGACTTAGAGTTAAGAAACAATCCCATTGCTCTTTACAGTCATGTAATGCAAATCTGAATTGCGCCATTAAAAGCATTATTTCCACATTGGTATTTTCCCGTCTAGTCAGTTTGAATGTTGGAAACACAAAGAAAACAAAAAGATATTTTCTGATGGGGATCTCATCTCATTTCAGTTTGAATAGATGCTTTCAAACAAGGCCAAGGTAGAATATGTTAATGTTGAAGCTGATCTACTTCTAAAATACAAACCAATTTAATGTCAGATCACAGCAGTTTTACGGCATCAGACCAAGAACCATCTAAAATCCTTATGAACTAACCTCCTCAGTATGCAAACATGCTGACGTGTCAGTCTATCTCACCGCTCTGATTTTTATGTCTTTTACTTTTACCTTCACGGTTAACACTGGTGAACATCAATCACCGCCATGGTAAATTTAACATCACCATAAACGTGCCAGTTTTAGACAGGGTTATAGTTATCAAATGTACTCACTGGGCCATTAAAGTGTGTTAAGCAAGAAATCATACTGTAAATCTGTTCATTTAATCTACTTTGTTTGGGAATTTACTCTAATGGTGACGTTTAAATTCCAGTGATTTATAAATGTGGTTTTTCTTCAGGTTATGTTCTTTAAAATAGCACTTGAGATAGGAGAAAAATACAAAAATTCAGTGTTTTAAAGGGACATTTGAAACTTCACACTCGGTAAAAAAAGGAGAAGGCATAAGAGATTATCAGTATCTGTTCTGTAATGAAACTCTTAAAAGTGGTGGTGATCTTGACAGATTGTTTGACAGATTCATTAAAGGTAAGACACAGCGCGGCGGGGAACAGCACCACACACTCAGCAGCCGCAAACCCACCCAGCCCGCACGCAGACACACACAGCGCCACACAGACAGAGGCAGTCAAACACACAGCAGGCTGCCTTCACATCACGGCAGAGACAAGTGGTGGGATGAAAATGGGAGGAAAGAGGGAAGTCGGCTGAGAGACTCCGCTGATGCTCTCCACGCCTCTGCAGGTACTTTTCTCTCTCACTGACATCCCTTGATTTTATCCCAAAAGGCGCGTTTTGGAAGGCTGCACAACCATGTCATCCTCCTTTCATCTCTCCCCTTTGAAACTAAAGAAGCCTTCAGGCGTGCGACTGACAGATGACGACTATAGAATCCAAATCAAGGAGAAAATAACAACAAAACTAAGCCAACTAACATAATGTTTTCTGTTTCTGTCAGGGGCAGGAAGGAATCCCCCTTTGGGACACGTAGAAAATAGTATTGGCTTTTAAAAAAAACACCATCACGGATCAGTTGGAATATCCAGGTTCAGATAAATCCACCTAGTGAAAATAGATTTTCTTTGCAAATCTGGATTCTCAGATAGTATGAAGTGAATAACATAATGCCGGTGTACTCTACAGTTCTGTATCAGGCCAAAGAGCGGATGTATAAATGATGCATGCAATAAAAGTAAGCATGTGCCACTTTTCACACAGAAAGTAATATTCATAAAAAATGCATGCGGTGCATTTATTATGTCCATATCTGCATTTATGTGTGAACTGACCTGAGTGAGATGAAGTGATGCTGCAAGTATAAGGAGCTGTAGGCAAAACCTTTTCATTTGTTCGTTTATTCGTGCGTATTCAGCCATGGGAGCAGTCAAATCAGTGGGTTGGTTGATTTGATCTGCCACTTCGGTTCAGGCAGGAATATTTTAACAACCACTGGATGGATTGTCTTGAAATTCGGTCCAGACAGTCAATTCCTCCTTCAGGATGACCTGTAGTCACTTAAGTGATCTTTCAACTTATCAGGCCACCATCTAATGAAATTGTTTCGAAACAAATATTCCCAAAGGTGCTCCAGATAATAACTAATTGAACTTATAGTACAGTGGCTGTTATAAAGTGTTGTATTGGGATATGTTTGGTTTGTGTTTAACTACTAGAGTGGCCATTTTTTTCTCCTGCATGTGTGCAGCTCGACAGGATAAAGTATGTGCAATAATTCATAAATCCAGTAAACACACTGCGTGGATGCTTCTGCTTTTTAATGATATAAAATAATCTCAGTATACCACAGAGAACATAATAAAGCAGAGGCGGGGTTAATGACATGCTGAAAAACACAAAGCTTCTTCATTAATCTTTCTTGTCAAATGAGATGAGAAATTGAAATAGAAAATTAAGACAGTGGCTTTAAATCCTGTTGGACAAACATTTAATTATTAATATGAGCTTTGCACTGGGGTCTGGCAAACATTAATTATTTTACATGTGGAAAAACATTGGTAAAGGCAGCCCTGTTACATGTTAAATATGCTAACACAGATGTTACAGACCTATTCATATTCTGGTCATGAGAGTAGGGGAAATGTGTGAACAAGATTAGATGGAAAAAGCCCCAAAAAGGCCTTCAAAGATATATGTAATCATAATGGTTGAATTTGAATGGAAGTTAATATATTACTTTGCCAGGTCATTGATCATTTTCATTACATTTCAACAAAATCTCCAGGCACACCAGTTGAGAATCACTGGGTTAAGAGATTTTGATTGATGGCCAAAAGCAGCGAGCTTAAAATCCAGCCTCCAGTGCAAAAGGGACAAGTCCCAGTAGTGCTTTTCACACCGCACATTATTAGACCAGAGTTCTACTTGGCCTGAGGCAATGAGTTAGCCCAAGGCTAACTTAGCTCAGTTTTTACACAGCACCAATTAGCCTAAAGCAATTTGGAGGCATCTGTTCTCACTAGAGATATCCAGTTTTGTGTTATTGTGTTAAATCATTAAAATCATGTTTCCTTGTTTGCAAAAAGCAGAGGTAAAACATCATTTCCTGGTTGCAGTGGAAAGAAAACCTTTCCACTTCATCAAAGATGCTCACAAAGTTGTGATAGTTGAGGAACACCTGCTGTTGTGGTTTATTTGTTTTGCATATCTAAGTATGCACATTAGCTTTGTCTCCATCACCATACTAACTTGTATTGTGTGAACAGGAAGTGTCAACTGATGCAGCCGACACCCACTAATGAGAATTCATCAGGTCAATCTGAGAACAATGATTAGCCAATTAATATGGCCCCCGAGTGAAAGATGACATTCCAATAATGAAAGAATATGACCATCAATATACATTTGCAGCCTTGGAAGTCACAGCATCACTTTTTATAGTTACTGCATTGTGTGTGTGTGTGTGTGTTGAGAGACTGACTGCATGCATGGGAGTGTGAGTCAAAGAGCAAGGGATGGCAAGCTGCAATGTGATGTATTTTTAATAGGTAGGTGGACATATTTCCAGTTAATATATGCGCAGATCAAATGCAATTGGCTGCAGGTCAGTATCTGGTCAATAGAGGTGTACAGAGGGAGGAGAGGGGGAGAGAGACAGAGACACAAAGGAAAGGGGGAGTGGCAGAGACTAAATAGAGGCACACTAATGTGGCAGAAAGAAGGGCATGGGTAGTGAGAGAAAACAGGCGTTGGGGATGGTGATCAGAGGGAGGAGAGAAGAAGTATACAGTCAGAGAGACAATGAGATACTAGCAATGCGACTGTACATTTAGATACAGAACTGGGGACAAAGGGTGAAAAAAGAGAGGAGGGGAAAGGTGAGGTACCATGGAAAAAGAATCTGCATGCATTGCCTTGACCTTGACAGTTGCTCTAAATCACGTGCAAAAATTTGTGTCCAATCATAGTGGGATCAGCCGATTCACTTCTCCCTGAGGTCACACTCATTGGCTAAGAGGCTGCACCAAATGCACTGTATCAGTCACACCCTGTGACTGGTAACCTGCTTAGGGAAGCGGTTCATTTGGCTTCTGTGGTGAATTTTAGATACAAAGAAGAAATTGCACGGCAAAACCACCAGCCCTAAATGTGTGTGTGTGTGTGTGTGTGTGTGTGTGTGTGTGTGTGTGTGTGTGTGCACGACAAATACACATGCTAAAAACAATGCTAAATGTAAAATCCTGCATGTTTGTGTCATGTATAGAGCATCTGAGGGACAATAGGGGCCACTGAAGAGATTTTGAACATTTTGGTGACAAGACTTGCTGTGGCAGCTATTTCAAATGACATTTATTTTAGACACAAACTCCCCATCTGTGTATTTAAAGATGGAACATCATATCTTTATCACCTTAGGCGGGCTTTCAGATCCAGGGTACTCTCTCTGATCCAGTTTGTTCCAGCGCTGCATCAGTTTAATGACGATAGGCCTGCTGAAGTCCACCAGTTGGAAACCAGTCACATTAGCCCCGCCGTGCATGAACCTCTCCAGAGATATGTCCTTAAAACCCTGAGAGAGAGAGAGAGAGAGAGAGAGAGAGAGAGAGAGAGAGAGAGAGAGAGAGAGAGAGAGAGAGAGAAGAGAACAGACAGACAGACAGATGGAAATTAAAGGTAAAAAAAAAACAAACAATAAAAAACATTACAAAGCGGTTACTGGAGGTTAGATGTGGATTACAAAAGCCCCCGTCAGGATGTGTGCACCTTTCCTGACTTATCATATTCTGCATACTCCAACACTTTATCTGATTATTTACAAGCCTACTTAATATGGAGTGGCTTCCACAGCTGCAAGTGTAACTGTGAGTGACACTTGGTGGTGAAGTGGTCCTGGAGAGGGATCCATTTGGGAACGGGCCAAAGATGGAGGTAGAGGGTAAAGACGTGTGAGGGTTATCCTGGGTTGATGGATGCTAATTGCTAAAAGCTCTGAGAGCCTATGTAGCCTGACCTGAGCTCACTGGCCCCTTTTTCATCGTCCCAGAGAGAACTGCTGTGGAACAGATTTTAGGGATTAAGGCTGAGGCATTTCTTAATTTACTGACGTGAGTTCCGGCAGCTACCTGCAGTGCTGGCAAATGATAATATACTTATTCCAAATTAAGGGGAAAATGGCACCTTGGTGGGAATAATAAACGAGCAATATGGAACTGTAATAGCAGCATGAAAAAAAAACTCTGGGACAACCTGAATGTCAAAAAAGGGCCTGGTGATGTATGTTTTTTATAAATATATATATAAATGTATATTGTTACATAGAGAGAAACCTTTCTGGTCATTTGTGTTTTGTAAATAATCCCTTGTCTTGTCTCTTTGACATATCAAAAAGGAATTATCCTCATGAATGCTACTAAAACAAAATGCCATGCATTCTACTGAACATGTTTCAAAATAATAGCCAACAGCGATGCCATTAAGATTCCTTACCAGGTTTGCTATGATGTAATGGTAACCTTTAACATGTTTCCCCACACTGACAGCCTGGAAAAACACAGAACAGGGAGAAAGAGAGAGAAAACATCATTTATTTGTTATCTACTCGTAATACATGTAGCCTGACACACCAGGGGATGTGGATTCACAATTAACTTAGGAACCATTGAGTTAATTGTCAAGAGAACTTGGAGTTGTTTTAATTTAGTTTTAGGGAGCAGGGCAGGACTCTCCCTCCCATCTGTAGCGCCCTCGCCAAACAGCGGCTGTGGTTACTAACTTATGTTGATTAAAAGCACAGGGAGTGATGAGCCTGTGAAGACTTCACTTGTCCTTGGTATCATGCTGGCTCTGACTCTGCAGCATCTTGGAACATTTAAAGAGCTTTAACCTGTGTGGTCCGACTTGATTTAAAAAACCCTGCATCCTGTAAGAAGGGCGGCTTAACTTGTTTGGTATTAATGAGGCGCCTTGCTCCAACAGTGACAGGTTGCAAAATCGGTTTACCTTTATGAAGAAAGAGTAAAAAATTCTTATTGAAACATGCACAAAAAAAATTAATTGACCACAGGTCTGGCAGATATATTCAGAAAGAAATAGAGACAGATTTTCACTGTTTTCCAGCATCGCCAACAACAACAACAACATACACCACCTTGACCTCTTT
Source organism: Terapon puta (assembly GCA_028564955.1). Lineage (NCBI taxonomy): Eukaryota > Metazoa > Chordata > Actinopteri > Centrarchiformes > Terapontidae > Terapon > Terapon puta. The sequence goes on from JAOXYL010000059.1 coordinate 15,025,713, forward strand.
TCTACTCTGCTTCACATTCATATTGTTACTAAACAGAAATTACTACTGATTTCCTGTTGTGAGATTGCTAACAGTCAGTCAGTAATGTTTATTTTGTCATCGTTATATAAAGTGGGATGGAGTGAAATATGATACACTCTGGGACATCTAGATTAGTAGATTAATAGATTTTGAGATAGATAGGGATACCCTCATATTAACATGGTGCAAAACCTAATTAATAATTTTAATAACTTCCTGTCTCTCTCCAACCCACACATATACTGACACTAACAGATGCACACACACACACGCACAGAGATCGCAGCTGGCAGGGGCAGACAAACAGAGCAGTCTCTGTCTCAGAGCAGGGATGCTAGCCAATGCCAGCACTGCAGAGCCCACTTTGACAGGAGTGTGTGTTTGTGTCTGTCTCGATATACGCTTCTATGTGTCTGTGTGTGTGTATTTGTGTGTATTTGTGTATGTGTGTCTCTGTCTGACTGTTCACACACCACATAAGCCAATTAAGAAACTGTCTGTCTGTCTCTCTTTCTAGGATGCTGCTACTTGTGATTGGTTGTGTAGCTGTGTAAGTATGTGCATTTAAAAGCTTGTGTGTGTGTGTTTGCTTGTAGTTTGCATTATGCGCCGATTTTTTATTTATTTTCTTTTTACAGATAAGAGTTCATGTTTATACACTGGATATGTGTTTGTGTGTGTATGTGCACATGTGCGTGAGTGCTTAACTGTGTGTGTCACTGAGTCTGTCAGATGTGCAGACAGAGGATCAGATGTGATGACAGGTGGCAGAACCAATGGTATGTTACACTGAAACTTGAGTCAAAGGGCACTCACACACACACACACACACACACACACACACACACACACACACACACACACA
>JAOXYL010000059.1:15026698-15039122 GCA_028564955.1 Terapon puta
ACTGAAACTTGAGTCAAAGGGCACTCACACACACACACACACACACACACACACACACACACACACACACACACACATCTGCGCCACCTGTCAGAGCTCAACCGTCAAGCAAGACAGATAATCTAATGAACTTGGACAAGCGTAAGGTGTCAGAGTGTGTGCCTTCACATGCTGTGTGTGCGCATGAAATCTGTATCTGAGTGGACAGTATGGTGTGTTTACTGCAATCATACACTGATGTAGCTGCTGGGGTAGTCACATTTTTCACTCCACATTATGAACTCCAGGGAAAAACTCAAATCTTGTTTTCTTTCTAGATGTCAGGAACCATAAGGGCTGCTGCTGCAACTAGCTGAGTGAAGCCGACAGCAGGCAGACAGACACCAGTAACACAGTGAAAAACAAAACAACAAAACCAACAGGAGATACTATAATTGGTAAGTAATTCTTATTGAATTGTTGAAAAGGATCTGTTTTTTATTACTTTAGAAAAAAGCATACTCTACACTCTATCGCCTATGGTTTAAGGTGGTAATAATGTGTCACTGTGTTGCGGTTGTACCTCATTATTAAGTGTTAAGTGCTGTTAAGTCCAGGTCAGTGAAGTAATCTCCACCTCTGTCTGTAGTAATCTCAGTGATAGTAACACTGCCACATAAAAGTATAGCTTGGGCTCCATTAAAGCAATATTTCATGATTTAAAATGCTGAGAGGTTCTTCAGGTTCCAGATCAGTGTCAAACATCATCCCCCACCTGCAGTAAGCTCACAGTGCTCTTGGTCATGTACTGTAGCAAGGGTCTATACTGTGAAATAACACCATGTGATGCAGTGGTACATAACCATCAACAAAAACTCATACTTTTTTGTACTTATTTTTTCTAGTTAGACTGTATACTATACTGTAGATTTTGAGAATAAATGATTTTTGGCTTAAAAATGGTGGCATATTGAAGTGGTGTACTATGAAACTTTGGTTAGCAGTACAATAATATCACCTGTTCAAGGATGCTCTGTAGTCGCTCAGGCTCCAGGTCAATGACATATTTCCTCTCCTGACGTCGGTCCAGGTCCTCGAGGAGTCGGCGGTACGCTGCCTCATTGAAGCTCTCCACGCAGATTGCGCTCACCTGGGTTAGTGCACATGCATGTGTTCACAGTGTGTATATGCATACAAACACAAATCTCATGTAGGAATGAGGTCATGCATGCAAAGTACAAGCAAGTTCACAATTGTACTTGGATTAACAACAAAAACAAGGGCTCACACTGTTGTTGCGCATATGTATTCATTGTGTATGTGTGTGTGTTTTTGGCCTGTTTCCAGGGAAGAGCATGTTTGTGTGTGTCCTGACCTGCCATCCATTCTGCCCCGCTCTCTCCATAATTGCCTGCAGTATTGCATAACCTAGACAACAGAGAGTAAGGGATAGAAAAAAGAGAAAGACAGAATTAACACTGTACTAGAAGATGAACTGGGGACATGGATATATTATATTTCACAATTTCTCCAGGTAAAGCTGAAAAAAAAAATCAGTCTTTTGCTTGGTCTCTATCATCACTGTGTGTTTGCACAAAATGCTGAAATCAGCAAATAATTTCCGGTTGTGCATTACTTTCCAGCAGATTCGCCAGCTCATTTAACAAAGCAACACCCTAATGTCTTCAAACGTGGGGGTTAAAATGCTTAGCACTTTATGCAGCGGTCCTCTCCCGAATGTCATTTTATGTGCCAACCCACAGAGCTTATCAGCACAAATACTTATGAGCCAAAACAATATACACTGTCACTTTCACTGTGAGTGATACTGTTGATAGTGACATTTCATTGAAATTAAACCTCTCGTTGCTTCTTGCTCAGTAGTGAATTTCAAATGCAAGTCATCTAAGAACCCTCTGCCACTTATCAATTTTATAGTCTGGAACCAAACACTGACTTCTTTTTCTACAAAATGATGGAGTGCAGCTTTGAACAGGGTGAGTGTGCCTCTCGGCGTGATATTAGATGAGTTTCAAAGTTAATATGATTCTATGAGCAGCAGGTGGCAACATCAGTGACGCTGGATTACGGTATAGTACATTGAACAGCTGTCTGGATGGGTCAAAACAAGTGGAAAACACTGAGTGACAACCCAAGATCATAATAATTATCCTTTATAATATTGGCATACAGTTAATGCATTTTCATCATAATGGTCATTGTAGTCTCTATCAAACATCCCCAATATGGTCTTAACAATGCCTCTCACAGTTCACTCAGTCATATTTGTGACACAATGAAGACACACTGCATATGTTTGCATGAGACAAAGCAATGTTAGAGGACAGAAATGAACACAGCACAAAAGGACAAGCACACACACACACACTGCAATGCAACAGTGCCAACTGTTACCCTGCTTTTTTTTTGTACTTTGGTGGAGGCAGCTATTTACTGCTTGAGTTGAAACAGAAAGCACATCTGAAGCCTCAGTAATCACAGTGTGTATGTGTGGGAATGTGTGTGTTTCACCCTTTTACATTGCAAATGGTTTGCCTTTATGTGTGACGCGAGATTGTGCTTTCACCTTTACGGCTTCGCAAGTGACACCGTAAATAAATGTGTTTTTGTGCTCAATGAATGTATTTGTGTTTTGGGATTTGAGTTGAGTTGTTTGTGTGGGTGTGTTCTGTTTGTAACTTAAATTAATGCAATGCACGCACAGATACACATACCTGCATCTACTGTATGTGGACTTGTGCACGTTTTGGTTTGTTTGTATGCACATATGCAGGTTTGCAGACATACCTCAGTGTGTGTGTATGTGTGTGTGTGTGTGTGTGTGTGTGTGTGTGTGTGTGTGTGTGTGTGTGTGTGTCAGCAGGCTGTCTGTGGAGCGGAGCAGGGAGCATAAAACAGATCACAGCGTTACTGCCCATTTTCCAGCACATTACCGGCAGCAGGGCCTGATGGGAGCCTATAATGAAGGGCCCTGCCTTGGCCAAGTCAAGGGTGAGCACAGCCCAAACTCTAAGCATCCATCCTCCGCTTCATTTCTCCCTCCTTTCCTGCTTTCCCCTGCTCCTCCTGTTATGTGCCACTGTGTATCCCCAGAGGCTTATGATCCTGTCTGTCCCCTCGCTCCTCCTTCCTGTAATCTTCTCCCTGTCTCTCTCCGCCGCCCCCCCTCCCCGTCTCCTCCCCCCATCACCTTGTTTGTCTCCTCCTCCCTTTTGTCGCACCTGTCTCTCCTGCTTTCTCTCTTTCTCGTCTGCTCCACCAGCTCGGCTCACCTCACCTGCCTCTCCCGCTCCCCCTCCGTCCTCTTTCTCCCTCTGCTCCCCCCACGGGTACTAACTCAGACAACCTGGAGCAGGCGGGAGGCTGGCAGTGGCACAGACAGAGCACACACTACAGCACACAACCGCGCACGCATACACACTCTGTGCAGCTCACTGATTCCCTAACACGCCACTATACTGTGGTCTGGGGACTTTGCGTCATGTTTGACCTGTGTTTCTATCCCTGTGGCAGGGAGTTAGTCTGTACGTGTGTGTGTGTATATGCGGTAGAAATGGAGAGAGAGATAACGTGCCAGGCAATCCCATGACGGCGGTTAGAGGCCGAAGGCGTCAGCTGTGCCTGCTCTACCGACTTACGTGTACCGCATGATGGATTCGTTAAATTAAAGGCAGGTGAATGCTGCAAGAGCCGACGCCAAAACTTAGTTTGTCGCTAAAATGTGCCAAATTACACGCTTGTTTCTGCAGCTGTATCTTTTCATCAGGAACATGCTTTTCTGAAAGACAAAAAAAGGCTAAATTGGGGAGTTAAATTAAGGCCAAACAATCCCAGGCAAATAGACTTTCAAAAAGATGATTAGGAGTTAATAATAACGTTCTCAGACTTGCCAAACTGAACCCAAATTAACAGAGAGTTCTTTACGCAGAAAAAAGTGTTTGGAACCAGAATAATTTGGAAATCTACTTTAATCTTTCATAGAATGGTTTCTTATTTCGGATCAACCCAATTGTTCCTTGTTATCACCGCAGAGCTAAAAAATCTCTGTCGGTGCCATAAGGACACAGCATCGCTCACAGTAGCGGTATACAGTGAATGTAGACTATAACACAGAGTTACAGCCCCTTTTGCATACTTCCCTAAATCCCTTGCTGACCTTTCTCTCTAAAACCAACAAGGAGGGAAACTAGAGTAGAAAACAGATGGGAGGTTGTAAAGCAAAGTCAACAACAGAGTGGTGGTACAGTGTACAGCAGCACAGTAACTAGAGGAATTAAAAACAATAAACATTAATTTTCAGTTGCTCCAGTCATGAAGTGCCCTCCCTTAATCCTCGAAATTTGTGACTAATGAGAATTAATGGATTATTTTTATCATGTACTTTAACCCTCTGATGCATAAATTATGAAAACCTTGGTCAAGATTCTTTGAAGCTGATATGCAGTTTCACCATAGAAACCAATGCATTAAAGAGAAAGTGACCGCTATGCACCAGAGGGTCCAAAATGTGAATATTTGCTCAGAACAAAAAAACATTTAAAGCTATATAACCATGTCACTTTTTTTTACTTTGGAACACCAGCTTTTCATATACCATGTTAACGTATTTGGCACCGTCCAGTTACCTCTGTCCGTGTCGTAGAGGAAGACAAATCGGTTCCAGTCGTAGTGGTCCAACAGTGACAGCAAAGCCCCTCTTATGGACGGCCGGAGCTGCAGGGTGAACTGACCCTCTCCTTCGGTGGGGAAGCTGGGCGTCACGAGGCTGATGTGCAGGGCCCCGCAGAACGACGTCAGCGTGTTCACCGAGCGCTTGTCATATAGGCCGAAGATGGCGAAGACCCCTCTCGAATACTGAGAACAGACTGATGGGAAGAGGGGCGAGAAGAGGAGATGAAGGAAAGGTAAAAAGGGGGTCAGAGGCGAAAAATTAGGACTCACAAATACAGAGCACACAATCTCACTGCGCTTAAGTGCTTTCAGTTTTATTTAAATCGAAGTAAAAAAAAAAAAGAGCAATTAAGAGGATGGGATGGAAAAAGACACATGGTCCTTAATTAAATTCACACTCTGGATTCTGGTTAAATATTTCAAGCATTTTAATGAAGCTACAGCTTGAGTCAGCTATACCTTCTCACTCCTAATTAGACCCACAGACCATAGAGTGTTCTTTGAGTGGTGTGTGTGAGCATCTGTAAAATTGACTGGCTAACCAAAAGAGTCTAATGAAACTGAAATCTTGAAACAGAAGGCCTCTTGTCTGTAAAAAAAACAACTTTTATTTCATCCAGACCAATATGAGATATATTCACAGTTCTATCTGCATGCATATGGGTGGAAATCAGATTACCTTACAAGCCCCTGGCAAGCAATTTTCAAATTTTCTGACTGGCACAAAGTCATTCCCACTAGCCAAAACTGGCACGGCTCCTTATGCAGTTGTTAAGGAAATTACAGTCAAATAATCCCACCTGCTTGGAGCTTAACATCCTTAAGATCCACCCATGCATGCGCGCACACACTCACACACTTACACACAAACACACATTCATATATTAAAAAAAAAAAAAAACCTTGACCGAGCCGCAAGCTCACTTCAGATGTGAAGTCATTTTCCACTACAACACTGCAACTCAGCCTTCAAACACCCAGAAGCTTCCAACCATGACAGAGAGGAGAGTGAAAAGCACTGAAGTCCTCTGCTATCTGCCTCCACAAAAATCTCTCCTCTGCCTCCGTTTGTCGCTCATCCGTGTGGCTCGACCAAAACCAAAACTGTGTTTGAACAACAGAAAAATAAAAGCCCTTGGGTGTGTGAATTGGAGAGCCCTGCACATCCTGACAAATCTGCACACTCTCGAGGAATTCAGCGTGTGAAGTGGCTAAAAGTGTGTCTCAAGTCATTTCTCTCTCTCTTTTTTTTATGCTGTTAAATATTTCTCTCTGTCTGCCCCCTCTCTCTTTCAACCTCTTATTCGATCCCCCTCCTTACCCTCCTCAGCCCCATCCATCCTTTCAGCTAGATTCTTTCAGACAGGCATGTTTTGAGCCTGAGCTCCATTCTGCGTCATAATTCACTCTCCACCCTGTGATACGTCACACTGGAGTAAACAGTAAGGCGGAGAGGAGGAGGAGGAGGGGGGGGTGGCTGCAGACTTCGGTTTTGGCAACAACCCGGCCATCACTCTCAGACCTTTTCTCTCTTTCCGCCTCTTCCGATCTCCTCGTGCTTCGCTTCGTCTCGTACCTTTTCCTCTTTCTTCTGTTCTTGACACGGACACTGCATCCATCCCCTCCCTTTCAGCTGCCACCACTCACTCTCCTTCATCTCTTCTCCCTCTCTTCCTCCATGGCTGCCTCCTCTTTCTGTTCCTCCCTCCCTGCCTCCTCCTGGGACTCAGAGTAATTCCATTATCAGCTATAAGCCTCAGTGGGGGTAAACACTGAGGGAGATGCAGCTTTGACGGTTTGGCTTGTGGCAATTAAACAAAGCCGAGGCCCCTGCACCAGGGAGGTGATAAAGCAGGGATTTAGTCTCTGATTATGACAGGAGCTAAATGTCTTCAATTCAGAGAACGAGCATACTACGTACTTAGCATGCATCATTCAGCAGGGGCTGAGTCATGGCGTCCTCAAAGTCGACGGACTTAGCATCTTCCAAGACGATTTTTTTTTGGCCATTTCCAGGTTTTTTTCTTATACTTCAGAACACATAACAGCATGAAAGATGGCCATAAAGATGAGACCGTGTGTGATAAACTACAAAATGACAGGTGCTATATTTTACTGAGATGCACTGGAACGGTCCTGGAATACAGAATGATGTTTACGCTAACTCACCAAAGCTGACTTTGTTATTAAGCGCTCAGGAAATAAAGGGGAAATATTCATTTAAAGTCAAAACAGCAGTGAAAAGGTGAGGATTGAAGTCAACGAAGACAGTTTGATAAGATGTGTGCATGAATTCAGATTGAAAAACACATATTAAAGCAATACCTCAATCATACTTCATAATTCGTTCATTGTCCTTACACTGTCTAAGAACAAATGATTATCAACATTCAACTGAATTATCTTCCACTACAGTGTTACACTACAGTGTGGAAAATGCCATCACCTTGCTTGAATGAAATTGTGTTTTTGGGGGGTACCAGCTTTTTTTAGGAGCAGATCAAGACGCAGAAAAGCAGAAGAACAAAAGGAAAGCATCATGTGGACTTGGGTACTGAGCGGAGTTTTGCTTCCATGCTGACTGATAAATATGTTTGAAACTTGACTAAAACTGCTGGCCTAGATGCAGTCTGTGACATCACTGTCTGCAAATTTTATTTTCTCCCCCACTTCCTGCGTCTCCTTCAAAACTTCAGAAAATATTGATAGCCTTAATCCCAAAACACTCTATTTTTAAACAATATCAAGACATCTGCTACCATACAGACACATTCAGGCCCAGAGCACATAACAAAAAGTCTCGATGTTCGTCTCCTTCATCTACGCCCTCTTTCTCTGTTTTTCTCCCCTATCTTTCACACTCCTCTATTCCCTTATTTTCTATCTATGCCTTCTGATCTCGGCTTTGCCTCTCTAACTCTCCCGTGCTTTCGTTTTTCGCGTGTTGCTCTTTCTGATGTGCGTCTCGATGGGCTTGTTTCTCCGCAACCCCCTCCCACCAACACCACCACCACCACCACCACCACCCCGCCGCAAGGCTGGAATGTGCCAGACAGTGGCGTCATTGTAATAAAATGTGTGCTAAGCTTGCTTCATAAAGCTTTAATGAGAGGAGGGGACCAGCGGCACGGTGCATCATCACCACAGTAAAAGCATCGGACACAATAGGTCTCCCGGGACTTCCTCTACCTCTGCCTCTTGTCGCCTCCCCCTCGGTTGTTCCCTCAGCATCTCCATATGTTTCGATCCTTGTGCGTGCGTGTACAATCCCATGTCTTTTTCGGGTTCTTAATTGCTCGCTCTGTCTGTCAAGCCTCTCTCTGTCTCTGTGCAGAGCTCCTCATAAATCTCCTTAAAACGTTCCTCCTTTATCTGCATTACCCTATACAGTATATCAAGCCTCAGCATCCTTGCATCGCGCTCCCCAGCCAGCTCTGCCTCTCTCTGATTTATTTCATCTGAGTCTCCGTGCATTTAGAGAGCCCTCTCAATCATGTGCATACTCTGCACATCACTTTATGACTTGTTTTTCAAAGTCAGATTTGTCCAATTTGCATAACAGGGAAGAAAATATGTTGCTTAAGCAGTACAGTAGTTTACAAGCTTACACTTTACTTCTGGCATTATTTTCCGTGTGGTGGGTCTCTCTTACATTTCTCCCCTCCCTCCCTCTTTCTTTACCTCTCTCTGTGCAGTACTTAGACCCACCGCTTGTTTGTATTCCACATGACAGCGAGAACAGATGCTCACAGATAAACCTGCTACTGATTTCACTGTCACTGCACTGCAGCACAACATAAAAAGCGACACACACACACACAGAGACGCAGAAGAGTTACCTATGCACATTTGGCATGCTCAAACAAGCGCGTACAACTTTCCGACTTTCTGTCCCGATGCTGCAGTTGCTTCTCACCCGCTAGTCTGAATAACAACCCTCTAGCTGCAGAGACATTCTCCAGACAGCCACAGAAATGCTGCAGAAACACTGCAAGCTCTCATTACCTGCAGGTAAAGGCCAAGATAAAGGAAGCACCTGAGTAAATGAGGAGTACAAACTAGTTTAAAAGCCATACAGTGTGTTTTTCCTGGAATTGCTTGAGGTTACCTACAGTGCAGCACAGCGATACCTAGAGGGCGAAGGAAGGTAAATGCCAATAATAAGCTTTTATGAGCTATATAATTAGAGAGAAATCTACCGCCCAATGCCTTATCCTGACATTTCACGTTTGGGCCATTTACAGTAGTGTCCTCTAGGGAAGTGAGTTCCTGTTTCTGTTCTCTTTCCACGCTGCATAGGTTTTCAGACTTCTTTTTCCTTAGAAAAGCAGAATGAGTCAAGCTTCCTACAGCAGGGAGGGGAGTTTCCCCAATGACTGAAGATGTAATCCAGACTGACACAACTAGTTCATCGTGTAGAATAAATCAACATTCCTGATCAGTTAACGTACTGAAAAAGGGGGCGAATATGAAGTGCATTGAACAAGACAAAGCTAAAAAATTGAAGAGGAGTTGTTTTGCAGCTCTAAGAGTGGTTAAATGTGAGAGGATTAGGTCGAGGTAACTATCGTGTGACATTCACTTTGAAATTAAGGTCTGATCGTTCACTTAATGAACCTTTACGAACATTTTTTTTTAAATCCCAAAATATGTTGTCTTATAGTTAATCCATTTCCACAGTAGACTAATATTGCCAAACATCAGGAGTTTCACATGTTAAATGAGTAAGCTTTCACTTCAGGCAAGTGTTTATCCATGAAATGAAAGATGGGGTGAATTTTTACTGATTTATTTTTTTAAGACTAGAGATATCTTTACATAATCTATTTTGTGGTGTTAACATTTACAATATATGGCATTAATAATAAGCAAGTTTTTTGACATTTTAGAATTGCAAAGCTTCAGCATATAGCAAAAGAAAACAATGAGCTATGTGGCACAACTAATTACCATATTACCAGCTATGTTCGCTAACAATTAGGTAAATGTGAGGATCAATTTGATCTCTTTTAGAGAGTTATTTTATTCTGTTTACAGTATATAAACAAAAAATACTCAAGGTGTGGTGTTGAGGTGGCAGAATAACAAGATAGCAGAAGAAGCAGTCACTCTGTTCTTTACTTTGCCTCATTAACAAAACGGGAAATGTAAAATCCATCAAACATAAAACGCATTTAAAACGTAAAGTTTTAAATGCACTCAAACATAGAGAGGAACAAATGTTATACCTGCCTAATTACCAAATGTGTGCAGTTAAGATTTTACAACAGTATTACAATAAAACCTCAGATGTGTTGCAGATGGTTCACAGTCCAATTCCTGGAACACAAATCACACAAAATACACAAATTACTAATCAGTTTCCCCCAATCACTCTGTGGTGAGAAATACAATCACTAGATCACGAGGTGTGTGTGGTTAGGTTTAACCTGTAAAAGCATGTGAACGTACTGTGTCTTTGTGACTTTTTCTGTATCAAACCTTTTTAATCATGATGAAGTTTGAGAAAAGTTTAGCTGTTTCGAGCAGATATTGCATTGCAAAACTTAGTTTTGGCTGAAAACCCATGTTGTTCGTTAATTTTAATGCTAAGTTGAGTATGAACATTTTGCTATTTGCCAGGCACGTCTCCTCATTATAGTGTTTAAAAACATAGTCCAGACGGCATTGAGTTTCCTGGTCGGTAAATAAATGTAATTTCAGGGTTGGAGGGTCACGGAGCCTTCTGCAGAGAAGTGACAGACGCAGAAAGAGTTACAGCTGACAGCAAAGCTAGTTGTGAAGTGAATTATTATGCTAAAATATCTTGCAGCCAGCTCTTATACACTTTATCTCCCTTAGTATTTTTGCATGAGTGTCTTTCTGTTAAGTTTTTTTGGAGGGGGGGCTACCATTTGTTGAACGGAGCCACTGCTTCTAAAATGCCTGTGCATGCCTCTGGCTTTCTGGGTAGCATCCGTGTGTTGAGTATTCAGAGAAGAAGAATGGGGAGATCACTGTGCCTCAGTGATTTCAGCGGCATAGCTCTCACTAGGTGGATGCTCGCTGGGTAACACTGCCTATTTTTCTCAAGTGTTTGATAGCTGCTCTCAGCTCTCCAAAGCAGTGACATTGTAAAGACAGACAAAAGATCAAGTCTGGAGTTCAACAGTAAAAAAAAGAGAGAGTAAAGTACAAGGTACATGTAATTCATGTACAATGGAAGAACTAAATGATGACTTGCAAGATAGAAAAACGTTATTTATACTTTGGCATTTTCTTTGTCTTGTGCAGTATATGCATACCATTTTTAAGTTCTAAATAAATGGTATCCCACAAAAAAGGTACTCTAACTGTCCTCTCTTGCCTCTACTTTGAACACTTATTGGATGACTGAATGCTCTGGAGGACCCAACAGAGTATTATGGATATAAAACTGTGACTGTATTCTCAATGAAACGCCACTTTTATACTGACAGTGGCACCGCAGCTCTGTTAAAGAGGAGCATTATAAAGACAAGATAGGAGACAAAGTCTGGGGATCAATAGTATCTGGCAGAGAGCAGAGTCACAGTATGGATTTCATATTTGTTCCTCCACACTATAACATAGATTATGGCGCAATAGAGCAGCTTAAAAAAAACACTGGCAGCATAGAGATAAGAAAAGGAATTTTATAACGTGTGATGCTTGTAACAAAACAGATGTGCTAAAGATGATTCATGATAATCATGATTGATAACAATCAATAATGACAAATGGGTGTTTTAGGATGGATGAGACCATGAGGTACGACCATCCAAATGATATCACTAAAACATATAAATTTTTATTATTTACTCTTGCTTCTCAGTACTGTTTTCTATTCGACTTGGCATACATTACACAATACCTTCCCCTAGGCCCATCCCCCGATAAAGATGGAGTGATTATTTTTAACCCAGACAAACTGCTTGTCATCCATCCTAAACAGCAATGTTATGATGACAAGCTAAAAGCTCGGGGATCAATATTCTTCGAGAGAGCGAGCTCAGTTATTTTACAACAAAAATGAGGGGGCGTGCACGGGAGCTTTTTGAGGAGCGACCCAGCTATTGTCAGCCGAGGACACCAAACCATGAGCTATGAACAACTTGTGAAAAATCAACTTCTAGGACAGATGTACACTAATTATAACTTAGAGCAAACGTACATGTTCCAGTTGTCGTCTGTAATAACCTACACTTATGATATGAAACGTGCCAGCGAGGGATGTTAAATTGTTAATGCTGACACCAGGCCTCAAGCGTGCTCATCAGCAGCAGTATAAAGGCAAGATAAAAGATAAAGCCTGACGATCAATAGTCTGGCAGGGGAGTTCTGCCACCTTATGGATTTCATATCTGATCCTCTCCACTAGGACATAGTTTACAAGATAACTGGAGCCGCAATAGCTTCATAAACAGGGCAGTGATTATTGAGAGTGATAGGGCATTGTGCGGTGTGGTTTCTATGTGTGTGTGTGTGTGTGTTTGTGTGTGGTTCGCCGTGCTTGTGAATGAGGCCATTCATCCTTCTGTCTGCCTCCTTCTCCTGTCTGTCTATCTTCCCTCTTTCACAAAATTGCCTCAAGCAAAGAGGAAGAGGGGGCTTCAGTTGTTCTGAGTGAGGGAGGGCAAAGGAGAAACAGGTTAAGAGAGAGAGAGAGGAAGACAGACAGAGCGAGAGAGAGAGAGAGAGAGAGAGAGAGAGAGAGAGAGAGAGAGAGAGAGAGAGAGAGAGAGAGAGAGAGAGA
>JAOXYL010000059.1:15087180-15097406 GCA_028564955.1 Terapon puta
TACACAAATTAGCATTTTAGGGCTCACTCGAGTAAAGAGTTTCAACAACATCCATCATCACCCACTAAGGGCAAACTCGCTTTTCAAACTCACTGAAATACTTCAGTCTCAGCCCAGATTGACTTCTTCAGTCTGACGGGCAAACAAAGCTTATTTTCACACATGACTGTCCTTTCACACTGTGGCGTGTGCAGCATGCATCTATGGCAACACTGTACACCATTTACATAATGTCCATGAAATGTGATTTCTGTAAATGTGAACGCAATGAGATATTTTCCTTTTATCATTTGTATTCTGCTATTAAGAAAATCCTAGAAAATGACATCAATTGACGCATAGAACACTGCTAATCTCTGTCTTATTTGCAAAAAATCAGACACTTAACTATTGCATAATTAATTTAATATTTCCATACAAAACAGATAAATCAGACAAATGTCCTGGTAAAGCTACACAGTCTATAAATTAAATCACATTTCTTTTCATTCATGATGCTCATTCGGAGCTGTACTTGAAGTAAAAAAACATTATCTATTAGGCCTATGCACGTGTGCCTTTTCCTTACATTACTGAGGAGGAGCTAAATACTTGAATCATTGCTTCTGAATCAAAACTTACAGCTAAAACAAAACTCTGCGACAGAACCTCCTCTGTTTATCAAAACAAAATCTGTTTGAGGACATCTCTTTGTTGGCTCACTGGCAGTCCTCCATATAATCAACGGGATGAACAGAGAGCGATACCAGATGGACGAGAAAGACAAATATCTCAGAAGAAAGCTGGTGGTTAAACTTGACAAACATGACAAACATAAACAATGTCAACAATAAGCTGTTATGTAAAACGCAGTGAACGGACTGTTCCTGTCAATGACTTGCACTTAATGCTTTCTGTAAGAAAGTCACATAAAACCTCATAAACCTTTGTAAAGAAATATTGTGTATTTGCTAGGCAAACAGAGGGTCTTACTTAATATGCACTCTAGCATGTATTTGTCTTTTACTTTTATATGTAATGACTAAAACATGAATGTTAAACAACACAAGGAAAAGAGGGAGGGAAGAGTTTATTTATAGGCTGAGGAAACATTATACGGTGTGATGTACTGTCTCTAACAATGAATATATCTCCATGTTTTTCCCCAAGATAGATCATGAGCAATGTGTGTCATGATGATAAAAAGCATTAATTTAGCATATTTGATAATTACATGTTTAATCCCTCATTTCCTGTCATGAATGCCCATGTAGCAGAAATAATGCCATTTGTCCAATGGGGTGTTTATAACTGAGTGTAGAGCAGGACATGTTCTCGCATATTCAGTACAAGGGCTATTATGGAAAATGCTGACATTTACCACAGAGCGGTTAAATGTGAAGTCATTTTCATGTCGATCTTAATTGTAATGTGCAGTACTGATAGGAAAAAAATAAATATTAGTGATTAGATTTTGTCTGTGCACATTTTTAAACAGAATAGAATTTCATAAATGGACCTTGATCCTTGAGACTAAGATGAGGAGAAATGTGACACTCTGGCTGTATGAGGGAAAGGGGTAACTATGTGAAAATACCCTTCCAAAATCATCTTGTGACTTGCCAGGAGATCGTATACCCCTGGCTCACCATAACTGTGTTGGAGTACTTCCACAAAAGCAATCCCACTGCTCTCAGACTCAGAGGCATTAGAGAAACTATGTGGGGTGCATGCAAAGAGAGCAAAAAACATGGAAATTTATTCCGGGAGGGGATCGTCCAAAGATATAAATGGCGGACTGGACAGCGGAGGTAATCAAAACAAAAGCTTACGTGCCAGGACGTGCAAGCGTTTGGCAAACCCACTCCTGTGCCCGTCTGCTTTAAAGTAATTCAAGGCTTGGGATGAACACTAATGGAGGCGTGACTCTTCAAACTGCCTGCTGTCATTTTGAGGTTTTTGATCATCTTGTACCCGTCACAACATCAGTCAGTGGATTTGTGTGCGTTCAGTTTAGACAGTAAGGCGTAAAACGTTGAACTGAGAGACTATAACTGAATTAAACACTTTTCCAGGGTGCACTGCAAGAAAACCCCCCAAATAAATAAGTGTCTTCATAGGCCTACAAACGTGACACATTTCATATTGATTTATGAAAAAAAAAAACCACTTATTCTCCCATCACAGTTCCCAGCTCTGTCCTCAAACACATCTACTGAAAGACACACACACGCACACACCAGACCATGCTTAATTAGTTATTTCCGGAAGTAGTGGGGAGCTAAATGCCAACCATCCGTCAGTGGTTTACCGCTCTCCCTCTCTCTCTCTCTTAACCTCCTCCCACCTCTTCTCCCCTCTCATTTTTATTCTCTTTAGCTTCATGTCTTGCTTGTCATTTGTTCTCTGTCCTCCCCCTTTTTTCCTTCTTTCTAATTCATCCTCAGGTGCACATCATTTGCCTTCACATCTTTCCTATTTTTTTTACGTTACAGTCTCTCTCTCTCTCTCTTTCCATCTTCCTCTCTCACTTCTTCTCTCGTCAGCTCTCTATCCTCGTCCCTCTTCCCCTCTCTAACTCAGCGCTGAAAGTGAGCTGTGGGAGGAGTCGCTAACCTTTCATGACCTTTATCTGCAGTGCAATGAGCTTTACTTCTCTCTTGGCAGGTAGTCATCCTGATAAATAAATAATACAAACGATTATTACGTATGCCCATTTAATGCCCATATGCCCTATTTATGGCAACAATAAGCACAGGTGCAAAATCCCTGCACAGTATGTCACTAGTGTAGAAGAGAAATAAACCTTAGTGGTGTGACCATAACTTGATCACCTACTGACTTTATCACTCTCCAACTTGAACACACACATTTGCATGTGCCATCTTGTGCAATTAGGATGTAGGACAATCATTTCCCACAGTATGATCACATACAAATATGTACTAAGTGCCACTGTGACCCCAAACCTGCATCCATTTACATTTACTGTAGGACTGACAAAACTCTGGCACCAAAAGATTATGGAAATGATGAGAATTATGTGTTATGGCCCTCACCAGATCTTTACGCTTACGGGGGATTTGAGGCCGACAAGGTTGAAAATTCTCTCTGCCTGTATCATAATGCAATAAACGAGGGAATATCTTCTGGGAGAATGGTGCTCATGTGTTCAGTGCAGATCAGACACTTGTATAATTTACGCAAAGATGCTTCGAAGCGGTTCAGGTGGACAGTGGCGGCCCAATCCCTCACAAAGACACTTTATGGTGGTAATCTCTATAATGTGTTGCCGCTCTGTGACCAATGAAGCCTATAATAACTCTTCACCTACCTTGCTTTGGTACCTCCACCTGTGTCAGCGCATGTCTCCTATTCCTGGACTCGTGTGATTGGTGTAAATGCCCAAGCTGGGACAAGTCAAGTCAAGTCAGTTAATCTACTGAATCACCGGAGACCCCTTAAGGTTCCTCTGCATGAAAACACCTCTGAGAATAGGCACGTCCATGAAAAGCAACTTGGTCAAATCAGTTGGTGGTGCGTGACCCTTTCAAAGGACATGTCAGTCTATGACAGACATGACGGATGAGATTGTCCTCTTCATCTTCAGACCGCTCATTTGCTACATGGATCTGTTGGTAAGGAAATGGGAAATGGGCCATAGAATATATTTCCTCCTTGACAGCCCTCCATTTCCCAGACATTCCCATCCTCGGTGCTGACGTCACATTGAGACCATCACACATGAGAAATGCTACGCTCTCAGCACCCTCATATCATGAGACTTCGATCGTGTGGAAGTGGTCCTGTTCACCTTGTGGCCGCTCGCTGTTGCCCCCTGCGGTTTTCCTTGAATCGACGTGACAATCCACTCCATGCGGGGGAGCTGCACTTAGGGAAAAGCTGTTCCTCGCTTTACCCCCGCCACATCCGATATGCCCCCTGTCGGTGAGGATCAGGCAGGAGCAGTCGGCGAGGAGAGCGCAGACGAGCGAGTGCGTGACAAGAATGAGTCAACTGATGATGTTTCACCCCAGCAAGTCCCCGCGTCCAGGAGAGCGATTTCTCAGGTGAAAGAAACAACAGAGCAGAAGACGACGGCAGGACGACCGCTCGCTATTTCGGCACGGAGCGGAAGAGTCTGACGAGTTTAGAGCTGTTCTAATTCTTCATCTGTTCACCATTTCTCCCAAATATATAAATGGCTGGACTTAAAAGCGCTATGTCGGAAAGAGGATTTCCCCACTGCCCTGTTCAATTAGTTCCACATTGTTTTACTCCTACATCTGCTGGACAGAGGCTTGCCGCAGGTGTATGTGTCATCCATTTCCTCTTGTCATTTTGGGTTTGGCAAGAGGGCTGTGTTCAGTCACTTTATCTTAATATGCCTCCTGCAGGGAGTGAGGCGTGTGTTTAAATCCCCTCAGTGGAAGCTTCCGGTGGAGCTCAGAGCTCTCTGGAGTCCCCTTTGAGCAAATCGAATAGATTTCATTAAATGTCCCCTCTGTCAGGACAGCTTTTCCACTGGCTTTGACTTCAGCCGAAAGGGTGAGTAATTTTTACACTCGTCTGCCATCGGTCCACCCAAGTTACTTTGAGGAGATCACCTTGTCCGTTTGGCAGACAATGACACTGAACCATGTAGAGCCACTGGAAGCAAAATAAAAACTCCACAAGTTGCTTGATAAAAAAAACAAACATAAGATACAGAAGAGGCTGCATTTGAAGATAACATTCAATTTATGTGATTTTGTGGCTAGCTGTAATTTATTTCAATTCGTCCCTGTAATTTTGGACACAACAGGTTGCACATTAGAGGAAATCCTGAGACTCCAAAAATAGTGTTGTCACCTCCACAGACGGATTTTCCAAAGATGATCAAAGCAGCATTTCTCAGCCCACTACTGCATGTCATTGTCTTAATTTTTACAGCCCCATGAAGTTAAACATCATACTCCCTCTGAGAAGCAACAATGTACCAGAGAAAACAGTAAATGAATCAGGGCAGAAGTCTACTCACATAAGCCACTGGGTCTTGACCCTAATTTAACCCTTCACCTCCATCCGATGTGCCAAAAGAACATCAGGCGTCCTTTAATGTTCAGGCAGTTTGGCTTTGTGCTTTTTTTCTTCCACTTCACACTCTGAGGAGGGAGGAGAAAATGCACTGTGTGTTTGTGGGAGAAAGAAATGATGCAGTATCCCTGAGACCTGCCTGACAATACCAGAACACCTTTTTGTCTGCGGTGGTACTGTACATTTTTCAAAGTGCTGCACCGTAACGGACATTGATCAAACCTGTAGAGTTGTTTGAGAGCTGCTCTTGTGCTCAAAGAACTACAAAGAGTTACAAATCCTAGAGGTAAATAGACATTTGTAACATAAATAAATCAAAGAATTGTTAAGTCACTGAATAAGGCAATGCAGTGTTGACTGGCCCACTTAAATATTATGACATGAGTGCTGGCAGGGGCTAACCAGGAAAAGTTGTAAACCGAGCCAAGTTAGACTTTTAACACAACAGACTCTTCAACTCACTTGTGTGCAAAGCTCATTGTTTTTTTCCACCACAAAGAAAGCTAAGTATGTAAGTGGTTACTATGACTGAGCAAGCAAAGAAAATATCTATTACTACAAACAGTGAGGTCCAATAACACACCTGGAGTTAGCACCTATCACCATAGGGGCTGTGAAAGTCAAAAACTAGTCTAAATCTATCAGATTACACCTTTAACAAATGCATATCTTTCCAGAGTTTCATGTTTTTACAACATGTTTCAAAAAGGGATCCTGGTCAAGAGAAAATGTGTAAAGATGACACTTACAGGGCATCCTGTGTGTATGTAAAGGGTTGATTCTGAGTACATGTTTGTTGGAAATCAGTTGATAATTGCTGCATTTGACATGAAAGCAAAGTTGAAAAAAACAACAGTAGTACTATGTGTTCAGTTCACAGTGTGCTTGGCCCCAAGGCTCACTGAGGTGTATGTGTGTGTGTGTGTGTCAGACAGACAGACAGACAAACACACACAGAGAGAGAGAGAGAGAGAGAGAGAGAGAGAGAGAGACACTAACAGTGGTTAGTGCAGCCAAATTGGCAGGTGCACAAGAATGTTTAAAGTTATATAATTTAGCATGGTTTCTTTTGACCTGGAAAGAAACAATGCTCATGTTACACCTCTACAAAGAAAATGAGCCGCAGCACACTGCAGTGTGTGTAGGTGTGTTTACGTGTGTGTCTGTGTGTGTGAGTGTGTTTCTGGGTTGTTCTCTGCCACAGAGTAACTAAGCCAACTCAGAGAGGGAGAAACGAGGAGCAGGGGAATGCAGTGAAGGAGATAAATGTTTTTTATTCAAAGGAGCCCAGCCTGTGGCACCGTGCTCCTTCTCTTTTTTTCTCTCGTTTAATTAAGAAAGCAATCCCTCCTTCCCCTGAGCTCCCTCACTCTTAGTCTCACTCGTTCTGGCGGAAGCCACGTTTAATAAATGATCATGATGATAATGGGGGGTGACAGGGAGTGGTGTGTGGGTGTGCAGGCATTGTATGTGGGTGTACATGCATGCGTGTGCCTGCGTGGCTGTCAACACCACTCTAACACATATAGCGGTAACAGAATTAAGATTCTACATATGACATAGTAAATTAGTTGTGGTAACACAGAGGAGAAAGAGGAGAAACTTTACAATAACAAGCAGCTGCTATAGCTGCTTAGGCTGCTGCAGAATCATTTTTGTGACATCAACAACATTTATTTTTTCATCTTTTTCCTCTATTTTCTGGCACTGCTTGGTGCCACCCCGCAAATACTCTCAAAGCAGTATTTTGTCATATCTTATAATTCTGTGGGAGAAAATAAAGCTGAGGAATGAAGTTAAGTGTGCAGGATGCTTCTGTTTGAAATGCTACTCTTTTTTTAATTTTGGTATTTTCGCTACTAAATCTAAATAATCTCTTCCATCATAACACTGCGGGCTGTTTTCAAAACGAGGCTCCCTGGTTTTACTTCATCAAGGGTTCAAGAAATGTCTCATGCAGCATCTTTCTGATGTCGGTGGTTACCGTCTCACATTTAGGAAGACGTTGACTGTTTACAAATTTAAATGTTAAGGTTTTCCAATGCGCACTGTTGTCACGGAAAAATGTTTTGGTTTGCGGATCTACTGCAGTCAACCTTTTTTCGAAATTAAACAAAAAATAAAAGATTAGTTTGACCATGTCCTCTAGAGTTTTCTAATCTGATGCTGCCACCAGAAGGACATCATTTCTTCTGTCGAGGTGGGTCTCATTCTTCTTGCATCTGTGATCAAGTTACACTCGATGTCACACTCAATGCTGTCAAGAAATCTCAGGTATGCAGACTACACGCTGGAAGCTCAAAATAACATCTAAGAATATCATGTTATTGAAATGCAGTTTCTTATAGAAGCACTGTACTTGATGACAGCTGACATTACAGAAGAAGAACAGTACGGGAGAAGACAGCGAGGTTAGATAACTGATAGATGAAAGGTGATTGCACAATTAATAGAAAACGCAGATGCCAGGGACTCCTATAAATGTCACAAGAGTTAGCAAAACTCACCAACGTTTGAATTACCTCTAAAAAATGGTGGCCTCCGTGTATTTACCTATGCAACTACGCACAGAGCCAGTGACGGTGACGTCAACACATTTTTGTTCGAGGGTGGGAGCTGTCGCACTTTGTGGGGGTCGGCTCGCGGATCCCCTGCTGCGAATAAATCTGAACACCAGAAAATGGCTGCAGACGGGAGCTGTTACATCGAGTGAAAGAAATGGGCAGAGGGAAACCGTGCAATGACACTATTACAACGCACAGCGTCAACACATGGTGAAGCTGGCGCCTTAAGCGGCAAGAAAAAAATGTTTAAGAATGAAAGAGGTTCTGGTTTATTCTAACATTAGCGCCCATGTGTAAAATGGACACACTTGCGGTTAGTGTGGCTTAGCGCTACTCTACTACAAAAGGCATTGGGGTGAATGGGCAGACTGCCGCTGCCCGACGACTGATCCGTGCTGACATGTGTTGGGGGTGGAGTAGTGGCAGCAGCAGTTCATGACAGGGGAGGAAGGGGAGACGAGATGAAAGAAGAAGCCAAGGGTGGGGAGGGAAACGAGAGGAGTAAATGGAAAACGAAGGAGCGCAGGATGCAGAGGCGAGGGAGACAGTGGAAACGAGAGAAAGTATAGGAGGAGGAAATGGAATGCGCAGGGAGGACAAAAGTGCAAGACGGGGAGAAAGGGAGTGAGGAAAGATAAGATGAAAGGAAAGGATGGCTTAAAACGGGGAGTGAGAGAGCTGGAAACAAAAGGAGAGAATGGGGGGGGTGAGGAGAACAAAACAGGGTCGGAGAGGGAGCAAGGATTATGGAGAGGAAAGTGGACTTGGGAATTGGAAAGTAGAAAGTGGTAGATGAGAGGAATGGGGAAAGGAATGGGAAAGATGAAAGAAGGGAAATGAAAGTGGGGTAATGCAGTAGAGATGAGAAATTTGAACAAAGGCGACTGGCCAGACTGGAAGGCTGATATTGGACAATTCGGCAAAACCCCAAATTACGTTCAGTGATTTTCAGAACTTTTCTTTCAACAAAATCTGAATACGAAGCTACACGGCAGGTTAGAGAAAGATCCGGTTATTGAGACTAAACTGGTTAACTGGAAAGATCATAAAACTCAAGCGTTTATGGAGGTGTGCATCCACATGCTCTATCAAAACCTTATAATACTTCCAGCGTTTGCACAGAATATTTTCGCAATATGGACATAATTACTAGGCATACCGGGCTGGAAACAAGGAATATCAGGATCTATATGACAAGAAGACGCATTGGAGATTCAGTGGTAAGTGAAAGATGGAACCAAGTGACAAGAGAAAGGAGGAAAACGGCACAATGTTGAAAGAGACAGAGGGAGAGAGAGTAGCCAAAAGTTGTAAGGACAGACATAAAAATGAACACAGCGACACAGTAAAAGAAATAAGAGCGGGACAAATGAAAAGAGCAAGGGAAAGGCCAAAAAAGACAAAGGGATTTCCCCGGATCTCTGTGCCCCCTTCTGATGAGTGTTCTTTGCAGAGACATATTTTATTCATCCACCGCTTCACTTCCTCTCTCACATCCTTTCTCTGTCCACTTGCTCATCATCTCCTTTTCTTTTCAGGGCTGCTTCCCAGGCTCAGCGACTGTTGCTTGCTTCTTTTGCACACTTTTTCTTTTTTTTATTAAATAAAATTTGTCCCTTATTTCCATTTTTTTTTCTGCATCTCTTCCTTGCCCTCGCTGCTCCTTCTACAGTTTTTTTCCCCCTGCCCTTTCACCCTCACACACATTGCAACCAATTACTCTAATTTCTCGAGTCATGTCACCGATGCGACATACATGGAGCTGCCCCGCATATGGAGGAAAAGACGTACATGCAGCAAATGGAGCAGGGCAGATGCGCTATTGCACTGCATAATAGGCTATTGGGTGCAGCCATGTAAACAGGCAGGCATAAACACATCAACAAATAAACAGATACGTGGCCCTCTATCTTCCTGCTGCAACAGTCACATGTCCTCACCTATGTCTGTCTCTTTCTCGTCCGTTTCCCGTTCCCCCTCTCGCACAAACAAGGCCGATGCATGTGTGATAGCAACACCGCTATGGCAGACAGAGTGCCGTGACAGTTAGTTGAATGGGGTCGCCACAGGGCTACACTTCATAAAGAAAAAAAAACTATACTGAGACTACAGACTGTATAAAACTGATATCGAAAGCAATAAATAGCAGGTACTCTCTGGACAAACTGGAAAAATGGAATTGTTGTTTTCAGTGGTTGATAAACCAAACCTATTACATTAACCTTAAAGCCTCCCTGGAGACTGGATGACAAAAAAAGAGAAAAAGCATCACCATATAAATGAAGGCAAAATAAGCCAACGTGGTTCTGACACTTGTAAAAAGCTGAATTGTGATCAAAAAAAAAACGAAAAAGAAAACAATTAAAGGCGGAAGATTGTCTGAGATCATCTGTAATGTAGTGCAGTCTTCTGATGTGCAATTTGGGCCGATTAATGACAAGTGTTTGAATGAGTCAGGAGAAATTATTCACTTTTTGGTACCGGTGCGCACACACAGCTGTGCGCTGCTATTTGAGCCAGCTCCTCTGAGTATGGGACTTGTTCAATTACTTACAAAAACAAGCAAAATGAAATGAAAAACGTTCCCATTTCACTGAAAGAGCTTGA
>JAOXYL010000059.1:15156572-15170041 GCA_028564955.1 Terapon puta
TCCTTCAATAGTTTGATTCCATGTCATAACTGGGGCTACTGTGAATGTTCAAAATCACGGTTGCACAAGCACATGAACGCTCACACACACACACACACACACACACACACACACACACACACACACACACAGAGGTCCGGAGTAGGTGTTGCACCATTCTGTAGTGCGAGGGAATGTGTGAGTCTTAACAGCATTGTTATCTTTTTTAAAACCCTATTGACTTTAAGATTAACCAGAGTTATGCAACAATATTACTTAAACACACTGGTGTGGAAGTGCACACACATGCACGCACACACGGTTAAAAGTAGTAAGTTATAGAGTAATTGAGATGTTGCTTGTGGAGAATGGCCTTGCTGGCAGACACTGAAAAACAGACCCTCCAAACAAACTGTGTCATGCCGTCATTATGCTCACTGTGCTAAACAGAATATTACTTCTATTCACTGACAGCACCACGTTATCTTTTAAGAAGGCTCCTGTCTTTCTGATTCCTCCTCTCCTTTCTTCCAATAGGTCTCCTCTTATCGGTTGCCTTACTCTCTCAGTGCTGTCTTATCAGTCTGTGCCTCGCTACATATCACTCCATCTCTCCAGATCCTCCTCTCTCAATCTCTCCCTTTCTCATTTCTGTCTCTATCCCCACCCCCACCCAATCCACCACCCCATCTGTTTCAGCTCTTTTTAATCAAAACCTATTTCAACCTGTTGGCTCTGTGAGCAAATATAATGTGGCAAATCTTGTCATAGACACACACGGAAGCACACTCGCATGAAACAGCGCAACATTTGGTCATCCTCTGTTATCCCAACACTTTAACATCCGTCGTACTTAAGTTGTACTTAGAAGATTGACATGCACATTCACACTGAAAAGGGGGGAATAAAAATGAATAAAAAAGTTACATGTTAATGCATCAGTATACCCGTACAAACTCACGACACAAAAGTGGTTGTGCTCACAAAAGCATGTGTGCTCTCATACTCTTGAGCTAGGCGTTGGTGATATCAGTGAGTATGATGTCATGGTCCTTGACTGTGTCTGAGAACTGAAGGTGGCCTTGCCTCTGATAACACACACACACTCACATACGCACACAGCCATTTTAAACATGCTTGAGCATCCAAACATATTGTAAAATATACAGCAAAGGAGACGGATGCCTGTGGAGGTTTTATGAGAGTAGAAAGGTGTATTTGACAAAACAATTTCACGTCAAGGTCCATGTAGTCACTGTAGTGAATTGTATTTCATTTTTTATTTTTTTGGAGCACTTTAAGGACCTTGACAAAACGGTCTCACTCTAGTTAATTCGGTAACTTTTAATTGTGCCACACAAACTCAATCTATAGGTAAACTGACCAAAAACCTAAAATCTAGAGCTCCACATGTTCTCTTTCTCTGTGCTTTGAGGCGCAGGAAAGCCTGATGCCTGTGGTGTGAGTGGAGGGCCATCAACCTGGTGACCCGCATCGTGATGACTGATTTGAGAGAGGACGCAAATGGTTTCCAAATGTCTTTGTGTCGCCACGTTAAACACAAGGGTGACAGCAGGGAGGAGAGTCACTGAGGTTATTGGAATTCATGAGTCACACTCAGGACACCCGACATGGAACGACTCTCCACCCGCCCACCCAAGCTGACACACACGCAAACACAATTACAGGATCTCCCTTCCAAAGGGAATCCCCCAATAAACAATTGTCATCTCACACGCACACATACACACAATTTCTATGCCTGAATTGCATGAGCCAAGGTTTCCCCACCCATAAACATTTGGCAGACAGTCTTTTCCTCCCCTGCACAGAGAAAATAGGGTGGCGACCACTTGGACAGCCTGACAGGAGAGGAGCGTGTGCAACAAGAGGCAGCCAAAGAGTGGGATGATGCCTTGGAAATTGAGTGGAGATAGGTTTAGGCTTATATGTGTGGTTGTGCTCCGATTTTAGGAGGAGAGGGCAGCAGGGGAGAAGTGAAAGTTTAGAAGGGAGCTTAGAAGAGTTAGAGGGCACAGATGAGGAGGAGGAGGAGGAGGAGAGGGAAAAGGTGTGTAGAGAGAGATATGCCAAGTTAAAAGACCTGTCCCTCCACTTTTCTGCCCCGTCAGCTTGGAAAGATAGATAGTAAGACCAACAGTAAGCCAAATGGATGGAGTATAAAAGAGGAGATGGAAGGAAACAGGACTGATAGAGGAGTGCAGTGAGGGGAAAGATAAGGCATTTCTGGAGAGAGAGAGTGGGCCGAGTGTAGCGGCAAACATCAGCAGATTATCTGATCTCAGTATCTGATCAAAACTTGAAGCATAAAGAAAAAGCAACCAAAAAAAAAGAGGAAGAAGCCTTGACACTGTCAACATGACAAAAGCTACTGACCTCCCAGGGCTGGCCTACGTTCGTGTAAACTCAGTCAAGTGGAAACACAATTAAGCTTCTTCACCTCGTGCCCCAAATGTGATTGTTTAAAAGAACAATGAATTCCTCAAGGTTATCTAAATATACAGAATGGCCTCGTACAGAAAAACACTGAATCCTTTCACACTCATGAGTGCAGGTAACGGCCAAAATCGCCTTATGTATCCTATTAAGATTAAGACAGTTATAATGAGGAGCTGTAGATAAAAGGAAGCAAAGAACTGTCAAAGACGCTATCAGACAAGAAGCAACATCTCCTGCCCCCAAACTTCACTTCCTATCACAGCCACCCCATTGGCCTACGGTGACTAATGTTACCTGGTATGAGCACCTTTAAAGCAAAAGTTTAACCTAAACATGTATCACTTTTTGGCTTAATCTTAATAACATATGAGAAGCGAGATGACAGTCTTCATACAATCCACCCACCAGCCCCTGCAAAGCTTATGTCTTAATACATTGAATATCTCATTTATATTAACAAAAGCCAAAGTGTGCAAACAGTGTTAGAGATTAGTGGAAGGTTGTATGCACGGCTTGTTTAATCACCATTTAGTAACTAGTAATCTTTAGAGTCTCTGGCAGTTGTGTTTTGCTGTCTAAGGGTAGCAAGTCTGACAGTCTCTATGCTAAGCTAAAAGACTGCTGACTATAGTTTCATGCAAACAGATGAGATGGTACAAGTCTTCTCATCTAAATGAAATAGATATCCCTGTGCAATTGATCTGAGTGAGTTTGCATCCTCGGTTTCATAGCTCTGCCTTGATTGGCACCTCTTTTAGCTGCTCGTTAATGCAAACTTGCTGTGACTTCCCCAGACCCATTTATCTTTGCCGATGTGTACTGTCCTCTTTTGGCTGCACTGGCTCAATTTACAAGCCAATAATGCTCTTCTGAAATTGAGCCGATTTGGGGACACAGTATACTGTAGAGGAGAATTAGAGAGCAGTCTTGAAAGAAAGAGAAAGGGAGACAGATGTTTAGTCCTCACAGAGTGCAGTCGGTCTTGTAGCCGAGCCATCTGACTGGCACGGTGGATGCAGATAACAGAGGAGCGTGGGGGAGAAAAAAAAACGAGACGAAGGGAAAGAACTAGGGTGGAGGCTGCATGGAGGGAGAGACAAGGATGAGAGAGATTCGGGGAGCAACAAAGAATCAAAGTGATTAGGCCAGTGGATGAAAGAGAAGAGGAGATGAAATGAGGAGCATGAGGCGAATGAGGATGGCAAAGAAGGAGTTTTTTGGGGGGGAGTGAGGCAGAGAGCTCGGGAGAGAGATAGGGGGAAAGGGGAATTAATGAACAGAAGCGCGGGAGGGGGGTTTCGAGAATAAACAAGTGGAAGTCCTAATTGAAGGGGAGATGAGAGGTTGAGCCGAGTAAAGCGAAGTGGAAGAGCTTTAGGAGGAGAGGGGAGGGCAGACGTGGCGCAGTCTGCCAATATGTGAGTTTCACAAAAACAGCTGACAACCAGGTAAAAGAAAGTGTCAGGGGAAGAGAGTGAGGGAGGGATGTAATGAGACAAACCCAACGAGAGAGTGGTGGATATGAGAAGAGACAGAGCAGAGGGGTGAAAAGAGTGACGGAGAGCGCACGCCACCGCGGAAGACAAATAGGAGAGTGAGGAGATTGAAGAATATAGTGAAGGAGAGAAAAGTTCATAAAGAGGGAGGGAGTTGGTGAACATGTGGGGAGGGCACCCCCAGTCGTGAGAGAGAGACAGATGAATGGGAAAGAAGGATAATATGCGAAGGGCGCACGGGAGTGTTCGGTTTTTAAAAGGATGTAGATTAGCTGGATAGTGATCCTCTCCCACGGCGTCCGCTCCGTCTCAGTCCTTGACAAACAAAGCTAATGTGACTCAACAGTTAATGCGCCAGAAATCTGCTGATCCCTGTGTGAGAGAGCGCGTCGGAAATGAAGAGACTGACAGAGAGGAGGGCGGTGTTTGTTTGTGTGGCTGGCGACGGACGGTGGCGTGTTTTGTGTGTGCAAAAAAACTAAACGAGGTAAACATCCTCTGGCCTACAGCAGAGGTCTGATTTAGTACAAATACTCTCCACCTGGAACTTCACTTAAATAGTGTAAATAAAGTGTAACGATCAGAGTTGTTTTCTTTCCGAAATTTACTTAACATAGGAAACCACTCCAAGAACGAGGTGGTTTTATGTAAGACTTTCAGCAGTGTCGGACGCTTTCATTTACAAATAACAGTTTAACACTTGCAAATGGACTCCAACAAAGTGACTCCTGGATCAAATTACAAATGTGGAGATAAATCAAGGGCGCTAGCAACATTAAGTGTCCTAATGAGGTGTTGGATGGTTTATGAAAATATTTATGAAAATAACTGTGGTGTATAACAATGCCTCTGTAGTTGCAGCTGGTGTGTTAATTACATTGATATCCCCTCAGGCGAGGTGATGCTGAGGGGATTGTAAGAGAAATTAGAGGGATCTCTAGTGCAGCTATTTGGCAGTTATTTAGGTTTAAGGTGGATAATAAAAGAAAGCCAGCTGATCTGGATCAGTATGCAAAGAAAGGCTAAAGAAAGACTAAAGGATGGATGGTGCTTCATCAGTTCATTTCTTAATTTGCAAGCACAATTCAACTTTCTGAGACAATGTGCAATGTGGCAGACTGTACTGTATCTACCCATACAAACCAAACATGCTTGTCTGTTTGATCTATGGTTGCTTTTTGTTTGCTTGTTTGTGTTCTGCCCATTAAGATTTATATCTGTTCAGCAGGAGCGTTCTCTACTTTATGAGAGCTGTTTAAAAATGCTCACGGCCACAGATGAAGTCTGCAGGGACTGTTAAAATAACAGAGTAACACGCCTCTGCCTGAGTCATAGTAATGGAGTCAAGTAGTGTTAAAACTATTAGTTGATTGACACAAAATAATTAATTAATCCTTTCTTTCTTGTATTAAAGCAAAATAACAGACATTTGCTGCTTCCAGCCTCTCAAATGTGAGCAGTCGATTCTGTTTTATGAGAACTCCAGAAGGGTATTTTTCACTTTTTTTCTGACGTTAATCGAAAAAGGAGTTGACAGATAAACAGATGATGAAAATAATGGTGAGGCTTTAGAGGTAGTTGGTGCAAACAACACGACACTACACTACACTCACACCTGCCATACTCTTACTTGCTGCAACATAAATCAAATGAGCCCTTTGCATTTAGGTGCTGCGAGTACCTCACCGAGGACCTGCTGCATTGTATAAGCCCAGCACTACACAACTCGTGCATCATTTAGCAACTGAGTCATTTGTTGTGTGTGAGGGAAGATCATTTGTGAGTCCTGTTGTGAGGGTGAGACATATAGGAGGAATATGATAGAGTTCCCACAAGAAATATACATCAAGGAATCAAATGTTTCAAACGTTTTCAATACCTGCGGAAACTTTAAAGTACAAGACACACGACCTGAAAAAATAATGTACAAAAAGATGGTACAATGCCATTGAGTCTCTGCTACCAGGGCTAAGTGAGGAGTGAGAACATGACAAATGTCAGAAGTGACACTGCAGAAATATGAGAGCAGGAGCCGCTCTCACCCCAGGAGATTCATCCCTGCTGAAGAAAAGAGATAAACACTCTGTGTATTTATGTTGTGTGTTTTATATGTGTGTGTATGTGTGTGTCTGAGAGAGAGAGATAGAGAAATCCTTTAGTGCACTGTGAGAGCTATGTCTTTGTTACTCTGACAATGGTGCCCTGACACAAATGAAAAAGATTCTTTTTTTCCTCCTCTGTCAAACACTTTTATCTTTCCCTCTCCAACTGTCAGCGTTTCTCCCCATATTTCCCTCACTCTCTCTGATTCTCCATTTGTGTATCTCAGCATTTCTCCCGCCGTCTCTCCCTCTCTCTCTCTCTCCCTCTTTCCCTGTCTCCTCTTGTCTTCATTAGCTTCCCCTCTCCTGTTTTCATTTCATCATTTACTCTCTGAATTTGAGCAGCGGAGAGCAAGGGAGGGAGAGCCCCGAGTGGAGAATACAAATGCGGAGGGGAGAGCAGGAGATATGGGGACACGGATAGGAGCACAGACGAAAGGGGAGAAGGCATTGTTAGAGGGATATCAGAGGGGAAAAAAATGAGAGAGCGGCAGAAAGAAAAGTTAACAGGCAGAAAAAGAAGCAGAGAAGAGGGAAAGAATATAAAAGGAGGTCGGGGTGGAAGGGGTGGGGGGGTGGGTGGCAGGAGGATGGCGTTATGTGCTACTGTGGAGCCTGCAGCGGGATAAGTGATCCCAGTGGTAGATAGAAGGTCAGATACACACTGACAGGCGGACCACTGCTTAACCCTGCACCCTGACCACACACACACACACACTCAGGCACACGCTCTCTGACACACACACACACACACACAAACACACGCATGCACTTACTTGAGGCAGGCGGGCCGAGAGAGCAGGACGGCTGTCAAAACATCAGCATCTGCTCAGCATCACACACAACGCTCAGAGCAAACACACAAATATACATCTAGCAAACATCTAGCAAGCAGCCCTTAGAGGGATGAAGGCTGATATTTGATAAACTTGTGCTACCGCAGCTGGGGCTTTGCTTAAACACACACACACACTTACACACACTCACAGACACACATACCCACACAGCCCAGCGACAGCCAGTTTTTCACAAAGTTACATGTTGAAACACAAAGTTATAGAGATAGAACGGAAGCTATTTGCATATTATTACATCAGATCTTTATGACAATGTGACTGTATATGCTATATATAGCCTTAAATGTGTATTTCATTTTGTGTCAGCATTATTTGTGTGTGTGTGTGTGCGTGTGTGTGTGCGAATTGCAGGGCTAATTGATTGTCCTCGTCAGCCCTGCTGTTCAAACTGCAGTAGCTGTCAGCAGGAGCCAACTGCTTCTCTAACAAGCCTTAGAAACACTCACACTTAACATACCCTCTCACAAGCACGCACACGCTCATGCACGCATTATCACATTACCCCTTAATGTAGAAACAGTGCGCGCAGACGCGCTTAGATGTACACGCACGCACAGAGGCAACTCAAGGAAATCTATTAAATGCACATGGCGAGATTGTGCCTAAGCTCGTATTCTTGACATTTGCGGGCTTGAATGACAGACGTTAGAAATATCTGAAGAATCCCCTGGCGTTTCTCGATACGTGACGAGTTTAACAAAAGGCACAGCCCTTAATCCAACCTTAAGCCTGAGTTACGCAGACCAGAAATTTCACCCTCTGTTTGATTTACAGGAACGGCGATCAGTGGTTCAGGCGGCTTCGTATTCAGAGCCAGCATGTCGCATGATTCATATTCTTCACAGGACGGATACAGTATCAGAGGAAAAGATAACACGCAAGAGAATCCAACACTGCACACACACACACACACACACACACACACACACACACACACAGGGAGGATACTGCTGATGAAGTGTTGGTAAATACACTCCATCACAGTGTAGGAGGTTACACAGGGACAAGCCCCCATCATCCCTCATCCTTTGCTTCTCTCTATCCTGCCCCTCCCTCAAACCCTCCTCACAATCTGTCGCTACAACTTGAGCCGACTTCTCACTCCCACCTGCTTTCTCCCCTCTTACTTTCTCTCCGTCTTACAGTCACGGATTTCTGTCTCATCCATCGCTCCTTTTCCCTCCCTCTCCTCTCGCTCTTTTCATCTTTTCTCTGTCACGCTCTCTCTTCTTCTCATCACCTCCTCTTCTCAGTTTTTTTTTCTTTGGAAATTTGTTTTTTCTGTCCTCCTCGTTTAGCGAGCTGGAGCCCTCAGATGTTGTCCTTTGACTTGTCCTCCATCCCATCCTTCCATTTGTCTAACACTGTAACTGTGAATGTGTGTGACACAGCGTGTGTGCATGTGGGCAAGTGCAAGACGGAGCTCTGAGTGAATGTGGGTGTATATCTCTATCGCCGAGCAAGGTTTGTACAGTACGTCATTGTGTTATCCTTGTGAATAAATATTCATTCGCAAATGTCAGCATCAGCCTAGATGTTGCCGTTGGGATAAAAAAAAAAAGTTATCTAAAGGAAATGCACACACTTTGTATTTCTAAAACAGTGAAGTCAGTGGATGAATATAGCTAAATACATCTGAATGCTTGTGTGCACAATAAATAATCTATAATGTTACATATTTCAAATTCCTTGAAGCTAGAGGTGGAATAACTAAGTACTTGAAAATTACTAAATACAAAATTCAAAATAGTTTTACGTTCTTGTGTATTTCAAGTTTATGGAATGTGAACTTAAATTATATATATATTATAAATTAGTACTTTTTACTCCACTACATTTGTCTGACAGCTTGTCTTTTCAGATTATAGTTTTTTATACTCTTCCTGTCCAAGTTGAACAGTGTATATCGAAATTTGGTGATTTTGAATTTCTCTGATAAACTGAAGGATTAGGTATTCGTTTATGGGTTCTCCTATTTAAGGTTTATAAACTGTTTTGGAGTAGGTGGAAACTGCATCATCACATAGCTGAAAACAGGCTGTTTCATGGATTCTCACAGTGACGGATCTGAGTCATCCTTCCTCCA
The DNA here is from genome assembly GCA_028564955.1 of Terapon puta. Taxonomy (NCBI): domain Eukaryota; kingdom Metazoa; phylum Chordata; class Actinopteri; order Centrarchiformes; family Terapontidae; genus Terapon; species Terapon puta. The sequence goes on from JAOXYL010000059.1 coordinate 15,165,553, forward strand.
CTAAAGAGTAAAGCGGACAAATTTGAGCAGAGCGCCTGAATATGAATAGGGTCTATTGTCCCTAACTGTTGGGCCATAATGTGCTGTTACAACTGCAAATGCATCAACTATGAGACACGTTTTAATTTGCATTGATTATGCATTTGTCCCCCATCTCTTGTCCTGTGAGCTCTGTGTCATTTTTTTGCACAGATAGACTTCTTATCACACCCGAGGCTGCTGTCACTCTCTGCGTCTCTTTCTCCCTACCTTTCTGCGTCTGTTTACGTGCAATGCCTCTGCGCTTATCACTTTCAGGCGTCATCATGTGTGTCCGTGTGTGTATACGTGTGTATACGTGTGCTTGTGTGTGTGTGTTATGGCTGTCGGAGCTTGTCTCCACTGACCTGTCCTCAGTGCTGACTCAGCAAGCGTTAGTCCCCCCCTGCATTATTCAGCAAGCTTAGCCAAGGTGTTAAAGAGGAGCGCATCACAGCAGAGGACGGGAGCATGCTAAGTGGACTAGCACAGGACGAGGAGAATGTCGAGGCGTTCGCTTCGCCAAACGGGACGAAAGCTGGATCCCATTTCCGCTCACGTGAATTTGAGGATGCAGTGCGCCCCCGCTGACAAAGATGTTAGTGTGCATACTGAGTTTTCTTGATTCTCGAGTGTTGGCACCGTTGATGAAAGCTGTCATCTCACACTGCAACACATCATGAGTTAATTGCAGTTTATAAAAGTGTGAAAATTGTCTGTGTGCAAAGGGTGAAGTCCAGCTAAAATAACACTTCAGCGCTGGCGGTTTCCATCACAGGGGACAATAAGACGATTAAAGTAATTTCACTTGGTCTCAAGTTGTTTACCACACACAACATGATTGGGATCCATTTGAGTAAATATTCAGGTGCGTGGCGGTGTGCAAAGGAGTTACTTACAAAATGAGCGCGATCTTTTCAACTTTTGAAATGCAGATTTTCCAACCGTCGCTGGCGAGAGAGCAGCTCATCCCCCTTCTTTGTACCCATTAGGATAATTCATCCCCATCAACAGGTGTTGAGTCATAGAAGCCTGAGAGGCACTCACAAAAGTTAAGTGGATGCTAATGCTAATCAAAGGCCCAAAAGCACCATTGAGACTCGCTGGCGAAGATGTGCGGGCCAACTAAAAGGCTCCAGTAGCGAAGAAAAAATTTGAAATGCATTGTGAGTCACAGCCTCCCAGTGATGTCTCTCCTCTTTGTTTTTCCCTTTGAAACGGGAGACAAAAGCGGAATAACGAGGAATTTGCACCAATGGGCGCACATCACAACAGAGCGAGCGACACACACGAGTGTGCACAGAGTTTTCCCAGACGCACACAAAGCAGTTATTATCTTTTCTTATTTATGAGTGTAACTCAGACGTGCTCTTTGGTGTAGCCCATACAGTGTTTGATGTGCTGAGGTGTCTGGGGGCTTTGTGGACTTTCCTTGTCCTCGCTGCAGTTACAGTAGCTGCAGCAGTGTTTCCTTCTCTCTCTTTATCTCCTCTGCCTTTGCACTGAAGTTGTTGCTGTTTCTCTTTCGGTCTTCTTTCTGCGTCCTTCTCTACCCCACTCAATCACTGTCTCCCCTTGTTTCTCCCTCATCCATCCCTGTTTCTCTCATTCTTGATTCGCAACCGTTCTTCACCTTCGTTTTTGTCCTTCTCTGTATTTTCTTTAATCTGAGTCTGTTTGTCTTTCTGTTCGCCGGCTTTCCGAAGAGACTGAGAGAGCTCTGTCAACAGTGTTCTGGCCATGTCCGTGGATGTTTGTCTAACCTTCTCTGTCCATGTCACGAAACATGCCTTTGTGCCGGCTTCAAAGGAACATACGCACCCTCTGTCTCCCTCTCTCTCACACGCACACACACACATATGTGCACACACACAAATGCGCTCGCACAAAATGGTCAGAATCCTTCAGCAGAGGTATGTCCCCGCAAAAACACCCTCACAGGATACTCGACACGTCTGTCTCGTACATCCCCCCTCTCACATGCTCATGCTCTCACGCTGAGAACATCCACTCATAGACACACACACACACACACACACACACACACACACAGAGGCTGTAAGCAAGCCAAACCATAAGATGAGGAGATGAGGAAAGAGATCCAAAAGTATAGAAAGACATATACAAACAATAGGTGTATGGATGTGTCTAATATTGTCTGTAGGTTTACTGTAAGAGAGAAGGTGAGAGAGAGGGAGAGAGAGAGAGAGAGAGAGAGAGAGAGAGAGAGAGTCAAATGTTTGTGCTTGAAGGACGATTTCTGTTAGAGTGCGATCATCACTTTCTATATAGTCTTGAAGTTACAGAGGTATCACTGTTTTCTAAAAGAGCCAAAAAAGAAAAGTTCTACATGATAATGTTGCCAGGCAACCAAGACATTTCTAAGCAGATGTTGCAAGCCAATTTATATATAACACTGTTGGACAAGTAAGATAATTGGAAGCGGATAGAAAGAGTTGTAAATAAATGCTTTGATCAACTGGAATCCTTCTCTCTTTATATGCAAGGAAATCTAAAGTCTGATGATACTGCTGCTGTTGATCTGAATAGAATTATTTTGGACATTTCAGATCAAAGGGCATCTTAGCTTCAGGTGTCCAGGCAGACATTTCCCATAGCGTAGACAGTGCTCAAATCACAGGTGGGCACTAATGACACTACCTCCCCTCTAGCTGGATAGCTCCCTGTTTGCATTTTAGAGTCAAAGTGACATTAAGAACAGTTTTCACCCACATAGATATTACACCAATGAAATGACCAGAAATCCCCTTCACACCAAGCAGAGCACTAATCAAGAGTCACAATAGACACATCTACTGGTTTTTGCAGTTCATTTCAGTCCAACTTATTTTTCTGTTCTTTGGCACTCACCCACTACTTAGAAAAGACAACTTAAATGAAATGAATATTTAGATTTCTCTTGCTGTTTCCGTTTATCTATTACTAGAAAATATTACTTGAAATGTATTGATGCTATAACACTTTTCTGACCACAGCTCGGTGGCCATCAAGCTAATGTAGGAGTTCTGTTGTGTCCAACTGAAGGGATATAATGCATGTAGTGTGTTCCTTTCTATAATTATATATAGCCCTGCTGTGCCCTATAATTCATGAATATGTACACCCCAGCTGTCTCGGCACGTATGTAACTCCCAGATGAATGCCTGTGTGACCTGCCTAATGCACTGGACTCTCCCACATGCTTTAAACTTGTATTTCCCTTCTTGATCGTCAGTTTGTTAGCTGGAGAGTAACTGAAAAGTCCCTCCTTTCTATCCCGTTATTATATATTCATTAAATATATATATTTATATATATTCTGTCTCCCCTTCCATGCCATTGCTCCACTTCAGCATCTCAATTCCCCACACTTTTATGCCGACTTGAAAAAAAAAAAAACATGCAGTCTCTTTGCATAAAAGAAAGTGGTTTTAGTAGCAAAGGTGGGGCTGCACCAAATCTCTAATCTGAAAGATGAGAGTAAGATATCAGACAGAGAAAGACGAAGACAGATACTGTTGTGAAGCACTGTATTTTTTCTTACAGTTTTCATTTTTAAAAATATTTAACGCCTCAGGAACCAAGTCGAGCCTCGGTCACGCCTCACGGATCAAGGTTTGACTTGGTCCCTGAGGCATGACATATTTTAAAAACCAAGAATGCATATCAGGTGTCCATTTGCGTAAACCGAAAAGAAAGAAAAATTAGAGCTTCAGTGTTTCTGTCATGGTAAGAAAGCGGGGGAAACAGAGGTGGGGAAGATGGTGCAGGATGGACAGAAGAGAGGAAGTGAAGAAGAAGAGAGAGGAGGAGGAATGTGGGGTGAGAGCCGATGCTGACCAAAGCTGACACCCCTCGGCATGCAGTGTTCACCTCCAGGGTGTGTGTGTGTCTGTGTGTGTCTGTGTGTGTGTTTGTCTTTTTCATGCCTCTATGCTCGTGTGGGTGTGACTGAGAAACAAGGGAGAATATTTAAAGCTGATTTGTCATGAGAGAGTGGCAAAACAGTGGAGCCAGCACAGGCTTTGATAAGCAGCACAGTGATACACACACACACACTTACACACACACACACACGCAGGCCTTGAGCTAACATTTAACCAGATGGAAAAGGCTTTGGTTATTTCTCATGGGTGCAAGTACAGCTCCCTGCATCAACAACCAAAATGCACGTACATACACATGCACACAAACACACACATATGTGCTCGCACAAACACAGGCCCATATATAGTGACAGATGTACATACACAAACCCCCCATATGCACATAAACACCCAATCACACAGACACACACACAGGAACACACAAACTCACACAGTATTTATCAGCGGTTTTTCTGATAATGGGCAATGTTTTACACTCTGTTGACAAACACAGATGAATAAACAATTGAGCAGATAACTGAGCATGACAGCATTTAGGTCTGTAATAATAATAATAATAATAATAATAATAATAATAATAATAA
>JAOXYL010000059.1:15230267-15245599 GCA_028564955.1 Terapon puta
TTGTGAGTACTGATAGTGTGTGGTGGACGGTCAGCCAAGCTCTGAAACACACACACACACACACACACACACACACAGGTCTCTCTGTTGGTGATTTGGCCATTTGTACACGCTGTACTGAAATGAAATCAAGAGAGAAAGCTCAGGATTTTCCCAACCAACATACATGAACATATTAGTAACTACTAATACTAATACTAATACCAACACTGGATTAGAGAAACAGTGATATCAATTTCATCTTTATTTAGAATAAATAAGGTTCAAAAATATACTCAGAAGACAGAATTATAATTCAAGACAAAATGCAAAATGAAAGTGGAAAATGTTGCTTTTGCACAAGCTCCTTAAACAGAGTTAGAATGTTTACTGATGTACATTTTTTCTTAACGTTTTTTTTTTTTTCGATGTTTAAGATGAGCGGATTGTGGTAGAGCATGGGCACACGTGTATGAGGCCTGAGTCTTGGTCCCTTTATAATAATAACAAAAAAAAAAAGATGATGGTAGTGTTTTATGAGACCGACCATCAGATGTATCTAAACTTGTCACAGCCTGAAGTCCAAATGATATCATGTCTGTATCTCATTTAATATGTTACTGATGCTCTATCTTGCTTTCTTGCCCATGAAAAAAGGAAGAAAAGAACAAGCTTTTCATTCGAGTATTAGTGTTGTCATTAAACTAGAAGAGGACCACTGTACAGGCAATTATTCACTGTTTAATTAACAGTTGTCGTCTTGTCTGAACCATATTATGCAAATGATAGTGACATAAAGTCACTGCATGTTTAAGTTTTTGTTCCTTGAGCTACGGTTCTTAATCTGAAAATGATGGGGTCAGTATCTGAGCCTGACATTTCGGGGAGTTAATAATTTTGTCCTGTTATTGGATGCTCCGGTCAAATCAGACCTTTCACGACAACGTTATGTTCACCTAAGGCCTACGGAGCTCAGCGGAAGCCCCTGTCATTACGTTCTCCGCGTGCTTGCCCCCACCGAGCTGTCGCCCTCTCACTGCTGTTTGAGGAAGAGGGCGGCTCCCGTCTGTATCCACTGGTTGGGGTTGGCTCCACAGGGCAGACAGATGTGTGTTACCACCTTCACCCTCTCTGAGCTCGTGTACAGAGGCAGCCAGATACTTTCCTCCGACACAGCGGGGTCAGCAGTGGAGTTCTAGGATCAAACGCAGAACACTCAATAAATGTATGAACAATTACTGTATTATGTAAGTAGAGTTTTTTAGATAGATTAGATCATTTTTCCCCTGTGTTTATAACTAAATGAAATGTTTTTGCCAGCATTTTTCAAACTGTAAAAGCCATTTAAAATCTGCAAAACAGGTGCAAATAAAGTTTGTTGGAATATTTTTTTTTAAAGATAATTTGAGTTTTTAACCCTTTTTCTATGCAAGCCCTAAGAGGCATTTTTTTGATTGTGTGATGATTATTGTTGTAATACTGATTTAGGCCACAAGAGTCTGAAGTGCCCCAAAGACTGGAAGCATTTATGCCATCTTCACGGAAGGTTTCTCTTAACACAGGATACATGCTACCACTGGGCGACATACATATTACATATATTTCAATATATTCTGACAACAACATATCAACATAACTAGTTTTATCTAACACTTTCTTATTGTAGTGTCTTTCTTATAATAAAGTGTCTCATTTAGAACATGGGGTAATGGTACACTTCCGACTCTTGTGGTATAACAATAACAATCTCAGGACTTTCACAAAAAATGAAGATAAAGAACAAGGTAGTTTGAAAAAAAATTCTTTCATCTATTGTCATGTTATAAATGTAGCAAGGAAATAAATGAGAAAATAATAGATCAGACTAATAAAAAGTAGTTTACATGTATTAAAATGATATATTAATGATGGGTGTTTCCCAGAAAAAACAGTCAGTGATCAAGTCTTCAAAAGTCCCCACAGTAGTTTAAGTAATGCGTCATTGCTAGATGACTGCTTTGACTTCATGACTTCATGAGGATATAAATCAATATAAATGATCTCACAACAGCAATCAAATCTTCATAAATATATAAATATATATACCCTGTCTGTCATGTGTACACAAATCTGAAAGTAAGACAAACAGGAAACAAAGTGTGGTGCAGGCAGCTCTACACTGTCCGTTATCACAAATATTTACCTGCGGTACCCAGGCCATATAGCAGGGTGGGACAGCCGACACACTGGGGGAGTCGTGCTGATTCTCACAAAGATGGACACCATCAAAACTACAGCCTTCCAACTGGAGACCTCCGACCTGACAGAAGAGTGGGAGAGATGCCGTGAGAAGCAAAAAAAAGACAACGTGTGGGGGTTAAGACAAAAATCAAAGAAAGAGATTGTAAACTGAGGAGAAAGAGCCGGAGAAAGCGGAGATTATAAACAGCAGATTGAACAGGAGGAGAGGGTGACAAAGCCAACGTGTGGAGAGATATAAAGAGATGAAAAGAGAGAAAGAGAGGACGAAGTGTGTGTGCGTGTGTAAACAAAGAGAAATGTGGCGCACGGCTGAGAGACACACTGATGTCACCAGATTAACTAGCATGTTGTACACGATGTACATGGGAGAGAGTGTTTACATGAGGGAATTCAGTCCAGTGACTCAGGGATTTTCCGCAGCAGGCCAGACAATAAAGGGAACTCTGGCGTCAAGTCAGACATACACAGACAACTACTAAATCACCATAATCTGGGCAAGAAAAAGCAAGAGCGTGAGCGAGAGACAAATGCAGAAAAAAGCTGCATTGTGTGTGTGTCTGTGTGTGTGTGTGTGTGTGTAAGAGAGCTCATTGCTTCACAACAATTATCCCCTTTCTCTTTCTCTGTCAGATGTCTGAATATTTCCCTTCCCTCCCTGCAGCTGCAGCCTCTTTTCAGGCACCCACACCCTTCCTTTCTCTCTTTGTGTATTTCAACTAAGTCAAGCCATGCCAGTTTTTACTGGCATGACAGAAAAGAAACAAATGCCGAAAAGTATTTAAATTGTAGACAAAACAATCATATCACCCTTAAATCAGAGCATGAAAGCATGGAAAGAAAGAAAATTGAGAGCAGTATTGTGTAGCATGTGTGCTCCCGGTCATCTAATTGTATAAATCTGTGGGCATAAATGCATGAAAAGTACAAAAACTAGAAAAGACTCTTGTCAAAGGCAGCGGGCTCGTCTCTAATGGATGGAATAAAACTCTTTGCTTTCTTTCCAACTTTGTTTTCTTCTCTGTTTCAGGTCCTGCCTTGTCATGTGCATCTGTATTCTATGCTTGCAGTCTTTTACTCCATTATTTTCCGATTATCACTCAGCCAGAGTCTGTCTTGTTTATAGCGTCGGCGCTCTGCAGCTGGATGGAAGCAGCGTGTGTCTGCTGTCTGCATGCATGATCTGCAGGCTGATGTGTGCTTGTGATGTCACCTTGACTTGCAGCTTTGCTTGAGCAATGGGACTCCTCCACGAAGAGACAAATACCAAACTGTCCATCGAGCAGCCCATGGACCTTAAATCATGAAAAAAGACGCTATTAACCTGAGAGCACATAATCTCTGCGTCCCTCATAAACCCACGAGGATTCAGTATTACCTGGCGGTTTCCTGTCTCAGAGCGTTGAGGAAGGTGTCGGGGTGGAACAGCTCGGCCAGATCTAGGGTGTCCGACAGAAGAGCCTGTCTGCCTGCGCGCTCCACCCAACTCTGCGTGCACAGAAACACACACAAAGACAGACACACAGATTAATGAGCCAAAAACCTTGCAAATGATAAACAAACGCTCTAAGATATACAGCAACAACAGCGGAGCACAACTCAGGCATAAAATCAGTTTCACACAGGAGTCAGGCAAAACATTTAGTGGATCAATGAAAGATAATGAGAATACACAAAATTCTCTTCAGTTCAAGTGGTGAAATTTGACACAGATGGAGCTGGCCCTGAATACCTAAACTGTTTTCTCTAAATATTCATTCTCTCATGATGAATAGTTTGGTTACAAAGAATTCAAAAAATGAGTGTTTGTTTTTCATTCTCATAGAGAGCATCGACCTGGTGTGAGTGGAATGATCATCATTTCCATCTGAGCCAGTGTGTGTTTGTTAATGAGAGATAAAAAGGGTTTGCAAAGGGAGACGGGCGAAACGTTAAGTCAATAAAAATGTGTGGCCAATAGAGTATTTAATGTCCCCTTGTTCTTTTATCACCACATCAACAAGCTGATAACACTGGAACCCCAATTATCTGCTAATGGCAATACAGTGCGCGTGCACACACACACACACACACTCACACAAACACACACAGAGGCATAAACACACAGACTCCTGTTTGACCCTATGTATTTCTAGTGTATAGAAATACACAGCACATGCATGCAGAGATGAGATGTATATGTGCAAAGACAACAAAAGGTGCATCCAGATACCAGTACACAGACATGAAAAGTGGCTCCATATGACTGGAGACAGACCTCCCTCTAAGCCTTATCCAAAGTGTTGATCCAGTCTGCCTTATTCAGCAACATCTGCTTTGATCAGGTAAGCAGCCTCCTTCTGCGTCACTGCGAGAATTTCTTTTAAATTCTTTTTTTATTTTTTTGTCAAAGACGCAGCTCAGGATTCAATCTGATATGATATCACAAAATATAATCTTTCTTCTCAGTTTGTATGTTTTCCTTTCTTTTTTTGGGAGCGTTGCCGAGTGGCACAACAACTGATGGTGCTGTTCCGTTTCAGACTTACAGCCGAGCTTATCGTGATGTGAGCCTGGGTGGCTGCAGTGGACACATTTAAACCAGGAGAGCTGACCTAAGATCGGAGCCCTGATCTATTCTGGGGCTCTTTTATGCATGTCCTTTCTTTTTTTAAACAGGTAGGCAATTTTCCCGAAATCACCATAGAAACGAGTGGATTTGGAGGTCAGCTGAAGAAAATTGCTGACAAACAGAGGCAGAACGAACAAACATCTGATCCCATCTCTATTATAAATGGATTCCTTTTTAGCACAGCGTAGCTTTAGAGATAAACTGGGATGAGCATTATGCCAAAAAAAAGCACAAATATAAGGGTGTACTCACACTCATACAGGCATATACTTGAGACACACACACACACACAGAAAGGGGAAGATATGCACCAAGAATTTGGGGTATTAATAATACAGTGAGCCTGTGTGTGTGCTGGTATGCACAGTATTTGTGTGCAAATGTGTGTATATGTGTGTGAGCATTTGGATGTTTCTCAAGGTCGTCCTGTGCGTCTGGGGTGCACTGCTGTGCTGTTAGCGCTTTATTCTTCAACAGCTCCACACAGTAGCAGCTCTGACCGTCTCCGCCTTTATTAGGCTGATTAGCTAACAGGACACAGACGCACTGCTAACAGAGATATCACTCAGCACTGATGGGCAGAAATAGACAGTTAAGGACAGTGCAGCCCCCAGACAGACACACATGAAGACAGATGGGGTGCAGAAACAGGCAGGCAGACAGGGAGGCATGCACACAAACAGATGGGCAGGCAGGCAGTCAGGCAGGCAGACAGACACAGGCAGTGAGGCTCGCCCACACAAATAATGAAATGCATCAAATTCACATAGAAATAAATTATTTCTGAGCGTGTGAGTGTATGTGTGTATCCCAGTCTGCCAGAACATATTGAGGTAGGCGTACAGTCAGACACAGTCAAGAGGAGACACAGAGGAGTTTCAGCCAGAACCTTTATTTCCTGGCACCAACCTAGGGCAAACACTTCCCAGAACCTCATGCTTTTATATAATAATCCGCTTTTATTTATGAAGTGCTTTTGAAAACAACATTAGAATTTTTCTGGCATGGTTTTTCTCAACACGTTGTATAGATCAGTCATAAAAGATTCTCTCTGAGCCACAACCTAAAACTGCCTAGTCTGCTCCTTGCACTTGGGACAGTAGTCATGTGAGGAAACACCAGAAAAAAAGGTCTGCGAGGTCCTTTATAAAGCATTTGAAACTAAAGAAATCCAAAAGTGTCCTCCACGTAACATTCATCACAACTGGAGGACGAGGCTCTCAGAAGGGTAAAAAAAAGCACCACGGATTTAAATGGATCCCTCAATCATTATGCTAATGCTGATTAGGAAACTCTTAAGTCCCCTTCCTGTGAGAGTAGTACCACAGAGGATTCCCAGGGGCGCCTGGGCTTTTTTTTTTAAACAACCATCAAATACATTTACTATCAGTCATCCTACAGAATTTTTTTGTTCTGGTCCTCTGATAGTAGCAGGCCTGTGTGGATTTCAGTCCTTGAAAGGATAACTAAATCAAAACTATAACAACTTTCATGGGATCTGATTTAAAACAATTTAGAAATGTGTGATCAGTACCAGTCTAGAAAAAGTCTGTGAAAGTCTAGAAAATAATCTCTTCGAGCGCTCACCAAAATTAAAATGGACTGTCACAGGTAAAGATGATTGCATGTGTGTTTGTCATGTATACACGTGTGTGTTACCTGTATGGCGAGAGCCCGTGTGACTACGGCTCTGAGGTACTGCATTGGCTCTTCTGGTCCCTCCCATCTATTTTGCCATGTTAAAGGACACTGAGACAACGGGGGCAGGCAAAAAGAGGAAAAGATTACATACAGACATAAATACATAACAAAAAACCCAAAATAAAATAAAACATGTTATTTTCACAGTGGACATAAGCTGCTTCAGTCAGGCTGATCTCTTGTTGACTCAATATGTCTCTGTCTTACTCAGTGAGGGCAGCAGTGAACCTGGAGAGCTGCGAAGTGCAGGAAAACTGCAGATGTTGAAGACAATCTTCAATGGAAAGTAGCTCATGTTGGTTCAAAAATGTATGTGAATGAATGAATAGTGAGGGAGGGATCTTAGTAGCCTAATGGTGTAACTGTGACTATGATGTCTCCATACCTGTGTTACATGTTGCTCCCCTCTTTCCCTATGTGCACTATCGCTAAAAGCTACCACAGCTGATGAATTATGCAGATAAAGACTATTTCTGATGTCAAAGTGTCTGAGATGACAGATACACAGATACTGATAAGTGAGTCTGAAAACTTTTTGTCTTACTGTACACTGTATAATGCTAATTAAATATTTGACTTTTGACACTTTAGGAGTCTGTGTCATCATGCAGGTACACGGTACAGTTATTTTGACTGACCTTTGTCTGTTTATCCATCTGCTCGTGCTCTCTGTCTCACACAGAAACTGTAGCAAAAGCACATTTAACTCTCCTAGGCTGCACTGCCTCAGTGGGTGGCAAAACAGAAAAACAACAAATGCTGCTGTTTTTTCTGTGGAAAACATTGTTCATTTTTAAAAAGAGGAGTAGTGGGATGGTTTCATAATGCACCAGAAAGTTTGGCCAATGAGAGGTGGATTCAACGGAATCAAAGAATTCAAATGCAGACTCGTCATTTGACAATGACAAGGATGTTGTTTCAGGTGCCTGACTGTAACCTCAACCAAAGAGGTTAAGGTTAAACACTTGTGTCGTTTTGAAATGCTCACATAGTTTTGGAAACCACTGACAAATGCAATATTTGTGCGTAGGTGGCAAAAAACCTTCCCTAAAGAGACAACTGTTAGGTGAACAGGTTAGGTAGTCCATGTTGCTCAAACTGTTAAACAGAGATCAAAGAACTGCTTTCCACATGCACAAATATGCACAGTGGGAGACTAAGAATTTGATGATATTCAAGCGTGGAAGTTGTAATGGTACTAAAAGAGACCTTGTATGTCTCTAAGCTGTGAGTCAACCATTCAGTCCGTCTCCTGCTGTGCGTGTCCTTGTGTATGTCACGTTCAAGTGTGTGGGGAGATAAACACGCAAGCTTAAGTGATGCTACTGAAATCTGCAAATATTTGTTAGTATTTTATGACCAGTGTTAATGATGACAGACGGGGAAAATACTTTCAGATCAAATGACTGACTGAAAATACACAAGATGACAGAATCAAATCCATTTCAAGTTTGTGTAAACCCCCCCAAAAATAAAGGCCCAGTACATTTTCAGACCACACTTGGTTTACATGCAGGGAAAGTAAATAGACTGAGTAAAAGGGAGCTCTCTTAAATTTGTTTGAAACAAAGAAATCCATGAATACTCATCCGATGCTTTAATTACACATATTATCTCATGAGGAATGCACGTGTGATTTTGCATTGCACTTGGCTGCCAGAGCATTTAATTGGTGCAAATTCAGTCTCTGAGGTAACTTGCTGAATTAGGTGGAGACTTGCAGGCAGGAAAACGTTTTGAGATTCTTTTGATAACTTTTTTCATGACCTCCACTTTACTTGAAAGTAACGGTGATGACAAAATAAGATAAAAATAGTCAGTATTGACATGCTTATGAGTACAACTGGTACCGAGAACTTCACTGCTACTTTAAATTGTTTAACCTTTAATCATAAAGTTATCTCTGCATCAGTCCCTATGTCCTGATATCAATGATCTTCCCACAGACGACGGTGGCAGTGGTGATATTTATTTCTGTTATGGAGCATTGCTTGCCACTCTCTTCTGATGCTTGGGTAGTTTCCAAGTATCTAATTATTTTTTACTGCACAGCTGAGGAGCGGGGCAATGGAGCTGATCTCTCCAGAGCTGTGCCTGCCACATTTTTACAGTATTACAACCCCAAATTATCCATTTTCCAAATATATAAATCACATCACCAGCTCTCCCTGCTCCTCTTCTCTGGTGGAAACTGGGCTAATCAGTGATGGTTGGCTTGCAAGGACTCCTAAACTCATTTACATTTTGTGTTGTAATGCTACAACCTGTTGACTTGGGTAGAAATGTTACATGTAATTAGGTTTTTTTTTTCATTTATTGAGGGAGTTGAATACATAATGTCTCTTGCATTAGCAGAAGTTCAGCTCCATCAGATAGACTTCAGCTCCATTTTCTTCCTCTGACATTCATTATGTTAGAGGTGGTGGTATGGACCAGGACATCAGCTGGACAGAATCTACCTACACAATTAATCTCAATATCTCAATACAACTGCAGACAACAATGGAGGGCTGTCAAATTAATTCTGCTATAATGGATACTGGAGAATAATAATTCTGCTTTAAGTTGTGCAGTACTGACCTCTGACACAAAGAAGTCTTAGTCAAGATAGCAAGAAGACTGCTTTTCTCTACCTCTGATAGATTCTTATGGCATTTGCACACTGCACACTTGTATTGCCATTTCATATAAATGAGTGGTTTAAGTTAATATAGTTATAAAAATATCTGTGACTACAGAGTCTAAATAACTTTGCACATCATGCCATACGACCTCTTTTCTCTGAGGAGGGTACAATATTGTCAGCTAGGGTCACCAAAGCTAGCAGGAGTTCACCAAACACTCAGGACATACAGCAGCATCAATAAATATGAAAGCTGCGTTTTTTTTCCCACATCTTGAAAACCTTTTTCAGGATTGTACCGATTATTGCAAAATACTGCTACTGCAATCTGAGTCTGTAGGAAGAGTTCCTCCCTGAGAGAAGATGACTTAAAAAAAGGCCCATGTCAATACTTTGTGTCATAATTAAGCATCTTAAATTATACATCATGTCATGGTTAAACACTGCAAAGTTAGTCTGCCATAGAAAACTAACAAAATGCATGTTTATAAAAAAAAAATAATTGAAATGCTGCATTTTCATTAAGCACAACACAAAAAGAGATGACATCTTAAAATGGGTCCTAGAAATAGTCAACAAAGAAAAAAAAGCTGTGTTCACTACTTTAACAGTTTAATTAAAAGGGGAGAAAACAGCATTGTAAATCAAAAATAAGATTTGTTTAACATAGTGAGCAGTTACTGTACGAGTTGAACAGGCAGACTTTGCATTTCTAAGTAATCGTGGCTAAGGTGAACATCCTTAGTTTACTATTACCATGAGCGCTGATTTAGCAAACGATTGATTGGAAATATGTTTAAGGAGTTGTCCGGTGAAATACAGTTCAATGTACTGAAAATCACTTTTAGAATTCTGCACAATTTTCACATCATGCTATTGGGAAAATTTCTTACCACTATTGTGATATTGGTAAGACCTACAATTTTGGTATTAGTCCAAACTGTGGTGATAAACTATGTAGAGTGGAGAGAGTAAATCTGAAAAAAGCTGGCTGGGAGAGTGATCGGGATGAAATGAAAATCCTGCTGATTAATATAACAAGAGAGAAGAGGAAAGCAGCAAAAAAAAAAGAAAAAAAAAAAGAATTAGGCTGAATCTTCTCTCGGGAGATTACAAACAGAGGAGTAAAAGGTTGATTGCAAAGATCTCCTCCTCTACCTCATCTTATACCCTCTGTTCTCATGTCAGCCCAAAGACACACAGGAGGATACACGCTGTGTTTGCTAGATAACTTCAACTCGGTTCTGAATACTGTATGTGAGCCTGCCCTATATGGCCATGATTTCATCGCGGTACAGGAACATTTCATTTATTTTATGCCTCTAAAACAATGTGGTGAGAAGGATGATTCACTTCACACTGTAAGTCAAAGAGATTAAGCTAACAGTATATGTGATGATAGGAGGAATCGCAGCTTCAAACAATGTACAGCATTGCCAGTAGAGAAAGATGAACGACCTGGAATGCAAGCCTGGATGATTCACATTGGGGAAAGTGCAATTTAAGAACATTTTTCTACTCAATTTTCAGCTTTTGATTGGATTGATCTCAAGTTGTAATTCATCTTGAAAATGTACACAACACAGCAGGTATGTACACACAAAGACAAACCAGCATTTACAGTATGTTAACTGGCAACAGCTCAATGTATTTCCCTTTCAATGTATTTTAGTCCCCTATTCTCTGTTTCAGTCCTTCTTCCTCTCTGCTTTCTTACCTCTTGATTGAGCAGGGCAGTGGCCAGTTTTTGGACTTCAGGAGTTAACAGTTGGGTCCCTCTGATGACTTTGCTCAGTGCAGCCAGGGATTGGTGGATACTCTGTGACAACACTTACAGTTTAGTGTACATACTGTGCAAACGTTTTAGAGCTTTGTTACCGATTTGATATCTTGGCATTTGATTGCTGTGAACTGGTTCATTATGGCAGGCCCTGTGATTGTATTGGATTGTTTAGGCCCTTTCTCTACTGTCAGAATCCATATTTTGGTACCACCTGTAGTTTTAATCATTACTCACACTAGTTACAGCAGTTAAATACAGACTGCTGCGAAAACACAACATAATTGTTAATGATGGACACTCTTGGATGGACCCTGGATGCATGTTCATGAAACAAAGCCTATTTTTCACAATTCTTAACATTTTAACATACTCATCCCGTGTATAGCGCAAAGTAAAGGGCTACGCTATTTGATGAAAGCTCTGATTCTGGTTACAGAGGTATCAGTCACTTCTAAAATGAAGTCTAAAATGTTAGTAAGAGCACTGCTTATCTGACACACCTGGACCAAGCGGATGGCATTGAACTGCTCCAGAGTGATGAATGACAGGACCGGTGACCCATGACCTTCTGCAGGAGGAGACACCTTGTGGTGGATCAGAGTAGAACCCTGATAGATAGCAGACAGACAGACAGGCAGATATATTGGTATATCGACAGGGTAGACAAGTAGATTGCTAGAATCAGTTAGCAAAACCTATTTTTCTGCTGTTAGAATGAAAGAGATGGAGGGGGATAAAAGAGAGGGTTGAGAGGAGGGAGGTGCAGCACATATAACTAGATGATCTTCATTCTAATTATCTCAGAGCTTGAGATATTTTTACCTTAGGCTATAGTGCTTCAAGGCTTGCTGTATAATGCTGTAAAATGGCGCTAGCATTGCTTTATGTCCCTCTTATCACTGGAACACTCAGCACTACATCAAGCAATCAGTCTACTGAAACTGGCCACTGCACAGTAGCACAGATGTAGTATTATTCAGGGTTAGATGTATCGTGCATTTCTTATCAGCATCCTTACTCTTTTAAATTATTCCTTCTATTTCTATAATGTATCTTCCCAGTGTCCCCTGCTGGTTTTCTTAACTCACCATACATAAACTAATTTCTTACATTTAACAAGATGTAACGAAATAGGAATTTGTTCCTCTCCCTGCAGTGCTAACCAAGGGGACAATGTGTCTACATCAGTTAACACTGAGACCAACTATAAGTGCTTGTGTTTGTATTTGTCTACAAGCACAAATACATTGAGAAAAAAACAAAAATACAAATGTGCACAGACACTGGTATTTTGTTGTATTCTGCTGATATCACACTCTGTACCTGCACCCTGTTTTGTTTTCTCGCATCTACTCAGTAAGAGCTACAGAAGGGAAGGGAGGAAGAGACGGATAGTAAGAATGGAGGAATGGAGACAATGGTGAGCGAGAGATAAATGAGACAATGAGAAAAAAAAAGCTGGCAGGATGGGATTCAGCTCGGCTACGGCTCTGCCATTGTCTCTATTCAAAAATGTAACTTCACAGCCAAATAAATAGTATCTGCTGTCTCGTGTGTCTCCCCTCGGCCCTGACTACATAAAGATTTGTCAAAATAAATGCGTACATATCTCCACATTCACACGAAGTCATGCACGCACAGTTCACAGACAGGCAAGTGCAGAAAGGGCCATATATATTTGCACACAAAAGCACGCATGCACACACTCAAACAGACGCACGCTTCACTTTGAACACTAATCTTCCAACACACACGCATGAAGAATGAGCATACACAGCCATGTGCATTTAAGCTACAGACCGGGGAGCACACATCCACTGATGGTCAAACATCGAGGGTTAGCTGACGACAAAGGGCCAGCTAATTGAAAGCAGTCAGAGGTAGATTGTGATCTATGGGAAGCTGGCTGGTGATACAATGGCAACAATTAAAACAGTCAGTCATTCTCCTCTCAGTAAGTATAAAACAACTCTCCCTGCAAGAGACTGGGAGAGAGAGAGAGGAACAGAGAGGAAAAGAGAGGGAGGCTTAATGTGTGATTTACAGCATGAGCGTGAATAAAAGCGAGGCAGAGCGAGAGAGAGGGAATATGGTGGCTAAATTATTTAATGTAGAGGTAGATGTCCCTATGATTTGAAAAGGTGCTGGTCTCCAAGCAACCAAGCACAGGAGTGCTGCCTGACTAGGCGAGCCAGTGGCTATCGCATACAGAGCTCAATTAGACCCCACTAATTTCCAATTAGCTCTTACGGCTTTTAATTTAGACTAGCTGCTGCTGAATGGGCAGGATGAAAACATGATTTTGGACAAAAATAAAGTCTAGTATGGAACTGTCACAGCCTGAAAATACTTACAAAAAATGGAACAGTTTTTCTAACTAACTATCTTTTAGTAGGTTAATTTTTTTGCACATCTAGCATAATTTGAGGTTTGGATAGAAAAACCTCAGAAACTGTAACACAATAGTCCTGAAGAAGAGACTGAAGAGACTTCTTTATGAACTGATCAAAATGAAATTGAGATCAATTTATGAGGCAAGCTTTGCATTTTAGTTTGTAGAGAAAAAAAGGCAACATAAAAGCAGAAGATCAGATTCTTGCGTAGGCCTCAGTGGTGTGATGATCCAGAAAAAGAATACATGGAAAAGATCAACAGGAGAAAAATAACTGACCTGATTGAGTTTCTTCCATAAGTTCAGGACGGGTGAGAGTCCATTCGACCAGAGCTCCCTGTCAAACTTTGAACCTGTTGCTACTGAGCGGCTCAGGACACGCAGTTGGGAGATCACCTGTGAGTAAAGCAATTACACGAAACATAAAAATCACTTTAGCAGAAGTGGCACAGAGGTACAGACTGTTGCATGTTTGTAAAAGGTCAGCAAAAAAGAAATGGCACATGTTTTCATAAAGCATAGAAGTGTGACTGATGATGAACACTATTTTAGAACAAATATGCATGTGGTATTTACTGAACTACACCTGTGCTCAGTGGAAAATACATACAATGTGAAGAGAATAAATATTCATTTCTTGCTAACCCAAAAGCAACGTGTGATCAAAACAAATCACTGTTAGTTCTGTAAAAAGTGTAATAAAATGTCACCGCCATCTCTGGTGGCTAAACTCTCCAGTGACAGTCAACACTGTTTCATGTCCTGGAATATTACAAGTGAAAAAAGGCCAAACCCCAAACACATCTCCTAACAGCTCCTTACACACCTAATCAAGCATGCTTAGCTTCAGGCTTAGAGGCCTGGATAGTGCTTTTATCTTGACTCTGAGAGTGTGTGTGTGTGTGTGTGTGTGTGTGTGTGTGTGTGTGTGCATGCGTGTGTGTTGTGAGGAAGGCTAAGCGTCTGATAAATGGCTTTCATTTGGGGCAGGAGAACTCTTTACTAACACCTGCTTTATCTTCTCTGCTCAGGAGGGAAAATGTGTGTATATATGTATGTGTATGTGAGTGCATGAGTGTGTTTGTATGGAAGAGGGAGAGAGAGAGAAAGAGAGAGAGGGGGTGAGGATAAAAAAATAGATGGCTAATCTAGAACTTCACCCTGACAGCAGTAAAAACGAGGGCAGCTGAGGATGGAGATTTGGAATATATTGGTGTTCAAATATATGGGGATTTAAATACATTAAGATTTATTCTTATCTCGACCATGACTACCAGGCAGCAAATGCATTTACCGTCATAACCAACTAGGGACAAAAAGTTACTAGACAATCTCTATGTGCAAGGAAGTTCAGTTTTAATGCACAGTGGGTATAGCCAAGTTCGTCTGGGCTTTCACTTTAATTCAGTGTAATCCAGGATTGCAGTTCAGGGTTTTTAATTAGGGGACTATTTCACATGGTCTTATTCAAGATGACGTTCAATAAAGGCCTCCACCGGGGAGAGTGTCAAGTAAAAACACGAGTATGGATGTTATTATATCCAGATATAATGGTGCTATCACTGAACTGAACACAAGCACAACTGGAGGCAGCTCAGTTATTCTTCTGGTTTCTGTATTATCTTAATTATGATAACACCCCGATAATACTTTTTCACTAGCTAGTACCTGCACATTACTCGTTTGTTGTACTGCACATATAAACACATAATGAACACATGCATGTACATTACAGGGTGTGTGTGTGAGCCAGTATACAGTTAGGACCATTCACACTAAGCTTTTAGATTCATTTTAAATGGCACCCACCAAAACCAGTGGCTGTCCCCTGGACTGTATAAAGTGTGTGTGTGGTTAAGTGCTCAACCCAGAGAAAGTGACATGGGTCTTTAGGGAGAGTAGAGGGCATAAATTAAGGTGAAGAGAGGGAGAGAGAGAGAGAGAGAGAGAGAGAGAGGGAGAGAGAGAGAGAGAGAGAGAGAGAGAGAGAGAGAGAGAGAGAGAG
>JAOXYL010000059.1:15290821-15338307 GCA_028564955.1 Terapon puta
TTCTCAGTCTCCAACTCTGGCTTCTCCTGCTGGATGGTCAAGGCCAACAACTAACAGACAGACACACACACACACACACACACACACACACACACACACACACACACACAAACAAACAAAGGGGCATATGGATACACAGTGCGACCACAGCATAATTATGCAGTACATCTAAGGCTATGCTTACAATAGCAGTACGTATGTAGGTACATGCTCATTTCATTTGTATTGTTTGCAAACACCAGTCAGACTGGAGCATAATCAACACTGGTCTGAACAAAAAATTAACATACATTCACATTCACAAGGTATAATTTACTGCACTATTATGGTATATTGTGTGTGCATGGGTTGCAGAGGTTACCTGTCCACGCAGACCTGCCCTGGTGGTGGTGAAGTTGACCTCTGTAACCACGGAAACTGCATCAGGTGGGATGAAGGGAGTGGGATTCCGTGTAGCCATGAAGAGACGGAAGCCCTCGTTGTAATCAATGACCTTATCTCCTATCTGAACCACATATCTAGGACCTGTGTGTGTGTCAGAGTTGGACAGAAAGAAAGAGAGTCTGTTAACAACACGTACTGTATCATACAGGCTGGGTCCACTGTAAATCCTATCTTCACCTTTTACTTTCTCCTCTACTTCCTGTCTTCCAGATGTCTGCAATGCAGCACTGTCATGCCTACATCTGGCCTTTTTTTCCCATCCTGTTCAACACCACTTTTAAGTGGATAACTTGCCCTTTCTCACACTTTCTCTGCCCCCTCTCTTTTCAATTCAACTTCAGACAACCGCCTCTCCCTGGATGATTCATAGCCTTATGAATCACCCTTATTTTCACAGGTATGTTTCCAACCTCTGTTTACACGTTCCTACATAATTCAAGTAACTGTGTTTGCAGCTGTGATTGGTATGCAATTATCTAAGCCAAGAAACTAAAATATCCCAGGTGAAATCCAAAGGGCAAACTGAAAGATCTCCATATCTCCATAGACTTTATCTTTGTGGGTATATTTTTCAGTGGTACTAGAGAATGTCAAGTAAATTGATCCATAAAATATAATGAAAAAAAGCAGATTGGCAAGAAGTATTGCAGTGCCTCAAACAACCACTGATGACTTTGGATTTGCAAGGTTACACTATATGTAATTACCGTCACCTCTTAAAATGGCTGTGGAAAGACTGTTTGATGTTTCATGAAAGAGCCTGTCTTTCAACTTTGCAAAGCACTTTGATAATACACACATATATAAATAATACATGTGTGAGGCACATGTTTTAAATAATGAAATTGTGTGTCAGAAGGAATTACATCCTTTAAGTATGTCAGCCAGTATCACATGTATGGTGTGCATATATACTGTATTTATGTGTAAATATGAGAGCTCCAGTGTAAAATAATGGATTTTTATGGATAAATGTGTCTTATTGTTTTGTGTATGCACAGTTTACTTCCGGCAAGCTAACTCATTGTAAAGCGAGAGAAACAAACACTGAGAAATCCCAGAAAACGTAGTAAGCAGTAGTTAACTTTTTAGTTAGGAACTAGTATCTGATAAATCCTCTGAATTCTTCTCAAATGAATTGCATCAACTATTTTCCCATCTGTGTGAAAATGATATTTGTGAGTGTGTGCATACCCTGTGCTATGAGGTCCCTCCTCAGAAGTGGGTAGAGCACAGGTTCAACTCCGTCCATCTCTTGGATAATAAGAGTTTTTCCAAATCTGACTGCAAGTTCTAGGGATGTCATGAAGTTACTATCCTGTAGAGAGCAGGCACATAGAGACAGACACAATTTTAAGAACAGCTTGAATTATTATATATATATCTATTGTTTACCATTTGAATGAATAAAAAGTGTTGTTTTTCTGTGGTTGCTTTATCAAGATCCAAACACTACTTTTATGTTCTCATAATGATTGTCCTTTCCGTTAACGTAGGCACACACAAACTAAAGGTCTGAGGTCTGACTGAGTCTGCCATATGAGAGTATTTGTTCTGTGGCAGTCACATCATGTTCAGGTCAGTTATAAAATGACCAAAAAAAAAAAGAGTATTTACAACTACAATTATAAGAGAACATATACAGTGAAAAATGCTCACAGTGGTTATGGCCTCACAATATATCCTTTCGACATCAGCGTTGCAATGAGCACATTTGTGGTAGTCACATTGAAGGATGCATGATGACAAGTAAGGCAAATTCACACAAAAGTTAAATGGTAATGTTCTCATTTTCCATGAACAATCTGTAAAGGAAGTACACTGTGTGATGGAAATTCAGAAGAGCCAGTAAACTCGGGAGAGAAAAGGTCTCAGGGGATCATGTCTTACACAAACATTAATTGAAGCTTAGGCAATCAGGCGAAGGCAAGACTGAGCAATACAAGTTTACACAGTGTGGTACCACATCAATACTGAAGTGTGTGTGTGTGTGTGTGTGTGTGAAAAGAGACTCTTTTCGTCCTTTTGTTTTGGTGACATGGAGGTGGCTGGTATTTGTTAGTTGGCTGTTTATCTTCATATAACTCAAAATTCCACTATGTGCTGCACCATTAGTAAAGATATTGCTAACCCTGTCTAGCATGAAGTCAATAAATTCATGTACATGTAAGTATCTTCATGTTATAAACAGTGTAGCTTTAAGGCTCCAGAGTATCTACTTTACTGCGTAATACAGAGCAGTGAATTCTTTTGCCTGACCTGTAAACATGCACGCGATGCAGCTGCTGTCACAGATAATGGCACGTGGATGCTCAAGCCAGGCTTTTGAGTGCATGTATTCCCATTACAATTGGTACCCTATCCCAGTGCTGGTTAACAGTTACTGTCACAGGGCTGCTCCAAGTGTACCAAACACTTAACACACTTAACACACAAATGCCGGCATATAGATAAATCTGCTTGTTGTTTGAGATTGAGACAATAACGGGAAGTCTATTCATCTCCCACCATGCAGATTAAGCATTCATTTGACCATCATTACATCATTAGAAAAGGTAAAGTACGTGTAAATAACACATGTCCTTCAGTATAGCTTTTTAAGAAAGCTGTATGGTAGTGTGAAGGAGGGTTTGTTTTGTGAGAAGAGGACAGACTTTTACCCAAATTATGAAAATTCTGACTGTTATACCACATCTGTATATGAATGACACTTTTTTTTTTTCATCTGGTGAACTTTGCTCTATTTTCTTCATATCACTATGTATGTTGTAGAAAAAAAAGACATCACAATGCTGTTTTTTTTCCCCATTATTGTTACAGTGATCAACCGCTTATGTGGATCAAAAAGCTTAGCATGGATTAATTCTTATCAAATGCTGTTTAAATAATTTGCTTAGAGTATTCAGTTGGTCCACTTAGCACTTTCAAATTTTTTTTATACATAAGAACATTTGGAGAAAACACTATAGCATTTATATATTTCTTTTTACTTTATTCCTACAATACTTTGCTTAGCGATAGTCCATCTACTTTGACAGAGACCTGTGTGGTGTGAACACTGAAATCATGATGGGAAGAAAGTAATTTTCTCTTAATGAAAAATGCAGTTTCCTTGAATCTTCTGAGAAATTGCCAAAAAACAAGCCAACGAGAACACAGAACTTGGCGCACCTCAGGCTACCTTGTTCTGTCTGATCAAACAACAAGAAACAGTCAACCTCAGGTTTATATTTATGTAATAAATATACAAGTGTCAGTTGCAATCTCCATGAAAGAAGAAAGAAAAAAAATCACTTATAATAAACATTTGTTTATAATGATCAATTTTACTGGGTCACACAAGATCACTGTAATTATACATACATACATGCATACAGTACCGAATATTTGTTCTTGTTTAAATTACTGTCTTTAAATTACTCCTCTGAGGGGAGGGGAAATAACATCTATTTTAAATTACTCACTATACATATATAAAAAAATAAATGTATGACATTGATTGATGTAATGATATAACGTGATATTATCAAAAACATGTAGGATCGATGAGAAGGTTGAAGGTGTCTTAATCTTGTGCTCTGTCAAACAGTGTTATGTTTTAAGTGTACACTAATGGACTTGAAATAGGCTTGGCTTCATCAAGAAGATGAAAAAGATCAATCAAGGACATCGAAGGAAACATTCAAAAGAAATGTTTGACAGGAACTGCTTTACACGCTTCACGAGGTTAGCAAGTGCAACAGAACAGTTAATGACTTTAAATGTGAATTCTTAAAGTTGTGTGTGTATGTGTGTGTGTGTGTGTGTGTTTACCTGTTGGTTGATAACCTCTAGTCTGTCCTCTTTGAGATGTGTGCGTAGCCACTCAGTAGCTCGGGATGACGGATCGATCAGGAACGGACAGGCAACACTCTGAGTGTAGAACAATGATAAAGAACTGTGTTTCAGGTTACGTGGTTTTGGGATAGTTACTCAGAAAGAGACTCGGTTACTAAGGAAACGAGGTGTGTGTGTGTGTGTGTGTGTGCGTGCATGGAGATCAGACCTGTCTCACTGCTGTAATGTTTATCGACCAGCATCACTCACACACCAGGCAAAGGAATGAAGCCCCCCTCCCCTTTCTTCCTGTGCTCTCCTATTTCATGGTCTCCTGCTCAAGGATTCTCCTTCTCAAACCTGTTAATTTGTCTGTTTATTCCCCCTAGTCTTTCTTTATTCTGCAAACTGATAGAAGTAACCTCAGACACTTAATTTGTTTATTTTTTTGTGCACCAGTGTGATAGACATCCACACATATATCCCACCTGTCTCCTTTTATAAAGTCAGCAACTAACTCAATTTATAGTTTTTTTTACTATCACTCATTGATTGACTCAGTGATTTTTCAATACGCTGAAATTTTCTAAACAAATACACACACACAGATACACAAACATAAAGACAAACTTCAAGGGGACACACACCCACAGAGACAGTGAGAGAAACAGAGAGGTGATGCTAATCTATGTGGGGACTATAAGGATCAATTGTGGAACAAATTCTTACCCGTAACTTGAGTGCATTGATCTGAGAGCAGCAATGGTAAAAACAACAACACAACACAGACAAATGGAGGACAGATGAATGGCAACAAGGGCAGGATTTCAGAAATGACTATCCATATAGTGACTTGTTCTTACAAGTAAATGCTGTAGTTATAGTATACTTTGCTGTTTGCTAAATAAGTGCATTCAATACAAAGATTCATATAAAAATGTATTCAGCTACATAAAAAGTAAAAGGCCTGGGTAGAGACTGAGATGGAAACAGGTGAATAAATTGTTTCAATAATGGATCCTTCTGTGTCAAAGCAGGTTAACCTGTCAGGATGTCTAACCTGTAAAATGACAAGCGCATTCTCCATGGAGAGGTCATCAGACGGCAGCCCCTGACTCTTCCAGATCAACTGCTCACTCTCCGAGCACAGGAATGACCGCAGATCAAACCCTGGCACGGACACACACATGAGTACACATGCGTATTTGTTGTTTTAATATTTGCAAAGGGAGCTGGTAATTTGAATGAAACCTCAGATATTGCAGTTATTGGACACTCCACACAGCCACTTGACAACAAGTCCCAGTTCAACAGTACTGTCTAAACACATTATATTATACTTCAAGTGGGGTTGCTGAGTAATCTTGACAACCAAATGGCAGAGAGGCCATTTGATAGACCCAAAATTTAGAGAGGATAGTTGGCCAAGTGGGTAAACCGGGATTTACTATAGATGCACATCTGAGGCCCCTGGGGAAAGAGGTTGTCAGGCAGAATTACATGGTCAGAGACAATAATGACACAACAATTATTCCTGAAAGAGACTTTACACACATTTCACAGGTTCATTTGTGTGGAAGCAATATTAATATCTGAATGTAAGAGCGGATAAATTAATTAGGCATGGTGTATGAGAAGTGAAACCCATGAAGAGCACTGTAATCCTTCACCAGTGAATGCATGAGGCTTTCATGTGAGTATCTGTTAGGTTATTCACATTTCTGACCATGGGATTTAAGACAAAAAAACAAAAGTGCTTTCAGGATTATTTCATCAGCACTATTATTTTTACGACCTAGGAGCCTGCAAATGTTGTACATCTACATATATATCAACAGTTTATTGTGCCAAATGTGTGGGTAGTAGTGTGTTTGTGTAGGCTGTTTAGTACAGGAGTTGGCATATGCTGGCGCTAGTGTGTTAGTCTAAAGTATTAATAGGAGTATATTTACTCTGTAGTCCAGATTGAGCCATCCACGTCTCCAGGCAGCATCTTCTACGGTCTTCAGGAGCTGCAGACAGATAGGTGATGAAGGCTGCAGCAAGCATGGCCCTCATAGGGAGCGTGTCCAATTCGCTCTTTATCTCAGACATCTGATAGAGAGAGAGCCACCGAGGGAAAAGGAACGGACAAGACAGCGGAGGGGGAAGGGAAGACAGGCAGAGGGGAGGGCGATTAGGGTGAAGAAAGTATGAAAGGCAGGAGACGAGAATGGGGGGTGTACGGCAAGGATTGGTAGGAATCAGAGAGAACAATGTGAAGAAAGGTAGGGATGAAAGAAGAGGAAGAAGGATGAAAAAGAGAAAGGTAAGTACCTTGACCTCTGGGGTAAAGTAAACCCAAATTATAGCTCTTAATAATCCAAAAATGTCGATACAGAATCTGCCAGGAACACGACATGAAGGTAACCTGCAATCTCAGGAACAGACACTTAATATTTCATTTCTAAGTTCATCAGGATTTGAGGTAGTCTAGTGGCAAGCAGGGTGAATAGCAATGCATCAGGCTTAATTGTGAAGCCGCATTACCCCTGAATACCTAAATCTCTGAGGCTGCAGGTTTTCAGCAGCATGTAGTCTCTGGTCTAACGTATTAATACCGTCAAACACCCTGCCACATTCGATTGTTCAAATCGAAACCCGTGTCTGTCGCTGCACCTCTTACTCTGTGGGTGTGCAGCCTTCTCTATACGTTGCTCTCCCTTCCTCTGAAATCATTTAAACAACTTGGAGGCATTAACATGTAGCGAACCACAGCTACCGCAGAGCGTGCAAAACAGTTGGAAATGAGGTGTGTGTGTGTGTGTGAGTATATGGAAATACGTGAGCAGAGAGTAAACTGGCTCTTCGGTGGGGGCCTTGAGGGAGGCAGCGAGTGTGAGAGGGTCTGTGTGTGTGTGTGTGTGTGTGTGTGTGTGTTTGTGTGTGTGTGTGAGAGGGAGCGTGTGTGTGTGTCAGGGAGAGATTGAGTGTTTTAATTAAGGTGCAGACAGATGCTGTAGAGAGGAGTAAAAACAGCCAGAAGGGACTCAAGACAGCAGGATACATCCCCCTGTCATACACACACACAGACACAGACGCACGCTCACATACACACCTCCTGTTGCTCTTACATGGTAAATGAGCCCGTTTCTTAGTAAATGTGCATAACCTCCCACAGCAATACTCATAGTCTCATACATCAACCTACCTGCGCGTTCCACCGTGTGTGTTCTCCGTCCAGTTGCGATATGAGCTGCTGAGCCGCGGTGATCGTGTCCTGAGCCTTCGTCACCTCGGCCTCCAACTTAGCTGCCTCTGTAGTGTGACACTGGAACCTGAGGAAAGATTAAGGAGGGGGGAAAAGAGGTGAGTACCTGGCATCGATGGAGATTTCTAAGTCTGGTGTTTGTTCAGTGTACCAGAGACGTTTACTCCATTCGTGGCGGCTTCCATGCCATTAAAAGTAGAATACAAATCTGTACTTGAACGGTACAGTGTGAGATGAGGAGAGGAAAGTAAGAAACTTTTTCTTCAAGTAAGAAAAAGAAAAAGTTTAAGGTGTTGGCAGAAAGAGCATACGAGAGACAAACAAGGGCTCAGTTACACCTTATCAGTAAGTGAGATTGGCAAACGCCCAGACAGTTTTAAAGGGGGTGGAAAAGACCTGCACATCAGCCATTATAATTATCCTTGTTTATAGAACAATATGGCGGGACACTAGCGGGCAGTGAGTCGCATTTCATTTTGCCACTAGTTGCCACTGGTTGCCAAGTGGTTCATGTCACTCATAAAACAGAATAAGCAAATTGTCTTATCCCTGATTGCATTCATTTGTTTTTTTTTTAATTGAAGTCAAGGCTTTTCATGAGGAAATGATGACATAACATTACAAAGATAATATATGACAATGTAAGAATAATAAGACTTTTTTATAGCTAAAGTAGATGAAAAGATCAAAGGCATACTTCTCTTTCAGCTCATTCACTTTGGCGCCAACAGAGTTGAGCTGGTTCTCCAGTTTATTCTTCCGATTCTCTGTTTTCCGCAGGTTTCTGGACACACAAATACACAAAAAACACAGAAATGTAACTTGTCGTTTCAGTGTTTACTATTAAGTGTATGTATTTTTCATGTGCATAAGAGAGCACAAGTAAAAGCTACACACTTTGAATTTTTATGAAAATCAGCAAAACCAAAAGCTGGCACATGCTGCTTGTATATAACTTTTGACCCATCGTATGGTTGTGTTGGAGAATTCAATCAATATCATTCTTAGGCTTGAATGTGTGTGTGGGTGTGCGCGTGTTCGTGTTCCTACTCCAGTAGTCCGGCCTGCTCTCTCTCCAGTGGCCCTATCCTCTCCAGGACATGAGAGTATTTGATGTTGGCTTTGACCCAGGCAGCCAGGGGAGCAGCTGCTGCACTCGCACGCTTTGCATTCTGATCACAACAACAACGGTATCGCAAGTCAGTAACAACTCACTTATAAACAGCAGCCTCAATATGATCAGCAAGTTAAAAAAAGATTCAACACCAGTGATCCAATTCTTATTCAGCTATTGTGAATAGCTAACCTTGGGATCGAAGGAGGCCGTGTTCCTGTTGAGCAGCTCTTCCACACTCTGGCGAATCTCAGGGGTGATGCTCCTGGCCTCAAACGTAGCAATGTCCTCCCTCACACCACGCTTAGCCAGAAAGCTAAGGAAGAGAGAGCGGATTAGACGTGAGTAGGGGACAGCAGGGAAAAAACAAGACACACAAACATTACATGTCATGGCAATAAAGACAAGAAGTTACAGGGAAATGGGCAAGAGAGAGGGACTGAATATAGTGACTTTTGACCCAGAAAAAAGACAAAGTATTCGCTAATTCGAGCCGAAAAGTATGTATCTTCAAGCTTATTAATCTATAATTAAGCGCAAACAGTCGCAACTTATTCTCTTCTTTGTTACTCATATTCTACAAATCCCCCCCCCCCCCCCTCATCTCTCCCTCTCTCTCTCTCATGCTTAGAGTAGAGATGGCTCACCCAATTAACACGAGTCATTAGTCAAGCAGAGCATTTTTTTGTCTGTCTGATCCCCTCTAAACGGCCCCACGGTCAGATGAGTGATCTGCACCCAAAGCTAATTTAAATCAGCTTTGAATTACAAAAGAACAGCACAGACGCAGCCATGAAGCATACAAACATGAGAACACAACATTCGCACACACATTTGTGTTGAATATACCACAACTTTTTTTTGGACAGAGTGTTTCACTTTTTTCAACAGTGGTGAAAAAATGTGGCGAGAATATATTAATATTTGAAATCCAGGAATTCTGCCTTGAATACAACTGAGCAGATAGTGATGGCTCGTGCCAGAGTTTATCACTTATCCTACTAATCCAGAAATATTTATTTTTCTCTAGTAACTGTACATTCAGGGTATTTTTTTTTGTTTTAAACCAAAGATGAAAAAAAAACAGAAACAGGGCAGAGTTATTTTTTTTTAAGTTTTTTGGTTTCGTTTCATTGTCAGAATAAGAAAAACAAAAATGCTGAAATGATGTCCATTTTTGGCAATTCCCTTTTTCATTGTTCCATTCTAAGTTAAAGAATGAAAACAGGCAGACACAGGTGTCAGAAGTATTAGAACATATATCCAAATAAAAAGCTACACCACAACCTCAATTGTGTAATTAATCCATCCTAAGCTGTGACGGTGCCATCGAGCATGGAAAACCGTTATGAAATTTAAAAGAATGCACTGTTTCAGTAATTGGTTCTGGTCACTATTGGTCACTATTTAATTCTGCCAAAAATAACAATGGCTCTGCTTTTGATTTAAAATGAAAACACATAAATACCACAGTGGACAGATACAGGCCTTATATTCGTCCTTTCTGAGCAATCTTTCCTCTTTTCTTTCCCCTCTGTCCCAATCCATCCCTTAACACCCATCATCTCCTCACACCTCTTTTTGGTAACCCAAAGGGTGTTGAAGATCCTGAGTCACATTAATTGCTCCCAACGGGGAGCGTTCTAGCTATCCATCTATCCACCAGTCCTTATTTTTCACCCTTTCTCTGTCCATCCTTTTACACATTCTCCCCATCTTTCCCCCTCTCACCTCTTCATGCTGACCCAGGAGGTGTCGAAGATGCCCATCAGTCTCAGTACCCCCTCCAGGATGTCTCTGATGACGTCAGGGGGCATGCGGAGGGAGCGAATCTCAGACAGAGCTTCGGGCTTGATGTTTCCAACTGCCTGCTTTGCTTCATCTACCAAAGGCTAGAGGGCAGCAAAGGGAAGAAGAGGGACGGATAAGGAGATAAAGAAGGAGAAAGCACAGCTGGGATAGAGATAGCGACTATGGAAAAGTCGATTGTATGCATGTGTATTTCCAAGAACTTGCCTGTACTTCCTTCAGCTCATGGTCTATTTTGACCTTTCTCTCTTCAATCTTGGACACCTCTTGAGCCATCTTCCCCTTAATTTTTTCCATTTCTGTCTTCTGGTCACTGGCATTCTGGATAACAAAAACATATGATGTTCATCATCTTGGGAATAAAAATACAGCCTTGGAACATTTCAAATTCTGAAACAAAGATACGTTATCAACAGGGTACTGCAGTCCCTTAAACTTGCTATTCACCAAGACAACCTAACCTAGAGATATTACGGCTTAAACCTTTCTAAACAGCCTTTTAAAATGTAAATGAGTCTCTTTTTTGGCATTTGAGTTCTGAGATGCGTCAAACAGCCTCAGTCCTCCAACAAGAACAGATCAAAGATTTGGTTTAGGAACACTCAGAGTGAGACGCAGAAACACTTCATCTCTCTCACCTCTACATCCCTAGAATCTATCCACCTTATCTCATCCCAGCCTCATCCAGAGCTAATCTCTTCCATCTGTCTCCCCATCCCTCCAATTCCCCTTTTGTCAAGGCTTGACCCCTCCTTATATACCACATACTTCTATTATTCCCTGTCTAAATCTCATTTTCCTTCCATTTTCCACTGCTTCCTGCTCCAAATTTTTCCATCTTCCCTAAGCTTTTGTAACTCATCCACCTGCTTCGATGATCTTCATCTCATTGTCTCAGTCTTTCCCCTTTTTCCCTTCACACTGTCTCCATCTCTACAGGAGACATAGCTGCTACAGCCCAAAGGGAGGAGTCTAGTCTCCAATTATCACTCTGCAAACTGACTCCACTGACGGTTTTTCTTTCTTTTGTTTCTCTTTGTTCCTTCTCTCTCCCTACTTCCCTCCGTCGCACTCGAAAACCAGAATCCCCACAGAGAAAGACAGAAGGATTTCATTTCCTTTTTTCACTCCAAACATCTATCCATCCATCCATCCATCCTCCAGTCAGAGCCAGGAGGAAATGGAAACGTGGATATCATGAGACAGAAAAAACACTGGATGGGAAGTCACAGAACAAATGCGCACACACACACACACACACACACACACACACACACAAAATAAATAGTGTCTTCACAGCAGGGTAAACACAGGCATGGGAAATTAAAGAGAAGTTGTTTGTATAATACAATGCAGATGAGGAGAGGAGAAGTGAACGAAAGAGAGAAAACAATAAGATAAGAAACTGAGAGGGACAGAGGAGAAGAGGGCCAGCAGGGAAGAAAGCCACAGTGAGACTTGAGAGGAGGGTAGATGCAACTTGGAGGAGACATGAAACCCCGCAGGATCTCCGGCCTGACTGCTACTGAGCCCGACGGTTACACACACAGACATACACAGAAAAACAAACATACATGCATATACACAGAAGCACGCACACGACCAGCACACACACACCTGCATGGAGGTAGTGATTTCCTGTAGGGCAGAATCTGCCTCCTGTTGTTTGGTCTTCAGCAGTGCACTCTGCTCTGCAGCCCGCCTCTTCAACTCATCGACCAATGCCTTGGCTTCGTTCAGCTTTGACACTCCAGCCTGCAGTCACAAGCGAGTGGGATGAAATTACTTCAATATATGAGCCAAAAAACAAAAATAAAACAACCTAGAAAATTCTATACCAAGTCATCATAATTCATGTGCCTGCCCGCAAACACAGCATTAGTGATTAGAAATGTTAATTAATAATAAAACAAGACAAACACTTGTACATAGAAATCAGCGTTTATAATATCAATATTGTAGTAAAATCTGTTATATGGCTTTTTGCCAGTATGACTGTTTTCTTTTACTTTTACAGCTACTTGACAGTTATTCTTAACTAGGTTGGTAAACAACGCTTTTACATTTTTGCATTTTGAGTGCCATAAAAACTAATCAAACATGCATTAAACCACCTAGTTTTCTGTCTTGGCTGCCTACTAAATGCACTTGTGGAAACCAATTAAACAAGCACTTGGTGAGGGTACTTTTCCCTGAATCCTAGCTCTTTGTGCATACAAAATTAGTCTATATCTGATGTTGTACCTGCAGATGTTGTTGTCTCGTTGTGAGCTGGCTCTGCTTCCGGCTAAATATTGCCGTGTAAACATGCAGAAAGGCCATGTACTGGCTGGGTGTCGCACCGTGCTCTTTACATGACTCATGGACCATCAGGAACAAACGGCACAGGTCTCCCTGAGTAGAGCCTACTGAGAGCAGAGGATGAGAACACGTGTGAGTGCAAACTGGTGAGGTCAAGTTCATCACATAAAACACAGCCAAATGCAGCTAGAAATACTGTTAATAAGCTTCTGACTCACTTTCAAGTCAGACAATGGAAGAGATGGAAATACGAATAAGAAAATTAATTATCAGAGTGGAAAATTTGAAGTACAAGACAAACAGTAAGGAAAACAAAAGTAAGAGTCTTATTTTATCAAAATGGATAATTCTGTAAATTATCAGACTTATGATGCGAATACATGCCCTCCCACCTGAGCTTTTCCCCATTGTGGACTTTTCTCTTTCATTCTCCTCCCTTCCTCCTTCTGTCTTTGCCAGCAGCAGTTCAGGAATCTGACAATGAACAGGTTTACATACACACACACCAGATGTGAAATTCAGATGGAAAGCACTAAGTCATGCATAACAACTTTCTTCTTTCACCTGCTAAAAATGTGTTAAGAATTCTAAATTTAAAGGTCTTGGTAAACTAATCTACTTTGTAAGCCATTCAGTGATAAGATCAATATTGAATTTAAAGTGACTGAATACGTATGAATGGTAAAATATATAAAGGGCTACAGTAGAGTAACTCTTAAGTTGAGATATCATCTAAGTAATATCAAGTCTGTCTTTTTAACCTTTCAAGCTATACACAAATCTCCATACACTTTTGTATCCAGATGTCTTGATCTTGACCTTGCCCCTCCAACACTAACCTTCTTCATGCTGTTTTCAGACCATCCCTCCATCCACTGGACAGAACACTTGCGGTAGAAAGCCGGGTTGCTCTCACAGTTGATGGTGAAGTTGGAGTTGGAGCAGTCCATGATCAGAACAATGTGGAGGTTCTGCTGGATTCCTAAAGCGGTGTGATACACAGAGACAGACAAAATAGTGAGAGATCAAAAATAGTGGAGGTTAATCACAAAATGATGTTTGAGAACAAATGAGAGGGAAACAGACAGATAGAGATGGCGAGGGCCAATGTGAAGACCGAGACTAGTTTTTGTGTCACTGATATTGTCCCTTTTAGAGAAGGATAGTGAAGGTGAGTGTGGAGCTTTATAGCAGGTTTTACTTTGACAATAATAGATTTATTGATTTGATTCTCTAGCAGCAACCTCAACTTTAGCGACACTGCACCATTTCTACAACAAACTCACTACTACACAGCAGGAGAGCAGAGAAACAGAGTCAGACACAATCACAGCAGAGAATAAATTGGACATACATTTGAAAAAAATGACATGCAGGAGACTTTTACAGCAAGGAAGAGGACCAGAGTACAACATATACCATATGGATGCAGACCAAACTATGAATGACACACAGACAGACAGGCAGGCAGAGGGACGATGCTGTAGATAAGTATGGACTGACTGAAGGAAAAGTAGTTGTAGAGTGGTCCGGTGAAGCCATCCTGGGAAGCAGCATCTTTGAGGGAGGAGAGGAGAGGCTCCAGCTCTTCTGGGGTGTACAGACCTGGAACTTCACCTAAAACACAACACAAGGATGAGTGTTTCTTTCAGGATGTCACTGTGCTCAGTGAAAAAACATAGTCCAGCCAAACCTCACTTGTAAATTCTGAAAAACGTCACTTCTGTTCTTTAAAAAAAATGGATATGAGGGAAAGCAAACATGCAGACACAGTACACACCAGATGAAAGCAGACTGTTGACCATCTCTAAGAAAGCTGGGTGAACAAACTGGTAGTCTTCCAACAGCAGAACCACCTGCTGGCCCTCCAGACCTGCCAGCTGCATCACCTACACATACAGTGCACATACGCTTACATATTATACATTTGATACACACACAAACACACCAGTGACTTTAAATAAAAAACACTTATAGTGTTACTGGAAAACTGTTCAAATCTGGCTGGTACAACTGAATTTTCTTTAAGATATTTTCTCCAAAAAGTGGCTAGCTTTGAGTATTGTGAAACAAATGAGTCTAAAAAAAAGGCGTTCTGCACTTACCGACTTGAGATCGTTGCTGAAATGTTTAAGAGTATAACCACGTGACATTTTAGGTGTAAAAAACTGGTATCCATGCATGTGTGACACCAGGCTCGTGGTTGTGTGCCGACCCACTCCACTCCGGCCTGCCAGAAGCAGAGAGCCACCAGGTCGGCTCAGTACCCGATCCACCCTGGACACAAAGTCGCACACCTCCCAGAACAGGAGAAGATCCAGCTCCCTGTTATCACGGCGGTACAGCACTACTCCCTAGAAGAGGTAAAAGAGGGGAACACAGATGCACACACAGGTAAGGAGGTGTGCCACAGAGACTCCAACAAATACAATGAAATAAAAATACAAATATAAAAGAAGCACAACCATATGAATGAGATGAATTAATTAGAAAATAAAAATAAATAAAATAATAAAAGTACCTCAATGCAAAATGCTTACTTTTGTTTGTATAAAAAGGTTTTATCAGAAAAAATATCAAAAGAGATAGTTCTCTTTCTGCAATATATATTCCTTTAGATAATTATCATTACATGTTATGTTTTTAATGATGCATTAACACTTAAGTAGCATTTTAATGCAGTGGCAAAGAGTTTAGTTGTATTTAATTGCATCACTTATCTATTTGGAGGCCGTGGTCATTAACATGCATCTTGGGTAGTCCCATCACAATGAACAGTTCTTACATGTGTGAATATGTCCAAAAAAGCAGTGTGTACAAGTATGTAACCTGGGTCACACTGAAGCACTGACTACTCAGCTGACTTGTAACTGCAAGTATGAAAGGCGTACAGCTGCAACATACTAAAGTGCCACAACAGGCAATAAAAACAGGCAAAAGTTCACACGAAACAGTTTGATTTACATTTGGGCCAAAAAGTCGGTCCACGCGAAACTAGATGATGCACATCAATGGCTGATTTCTGACATTTAGGATACTTCTTCTTTCCAGCAGACTAAGCATAGTTAAGTGCATTGCTGCCTCTGGCAGTTGAAAACAAGGAATTTTGTCTTTGCAAACAGGAAATCTCACACAGGTTTATCTGCATACAGAAGAGGAAATGAGATCTGTTCACAAGTGATCACTGGAGATACGTGTGGAGAGTAACTCTAATGCCGGATCTGAACTGGCGTACTTAGAGCTGTCCACTTATGACAGGATCACTCAAGACACATGTTAATGCTACTGCGCATAACAGGTTTATGTGTGTACATGTGTACAATGCAATAAGCCTGACCAACCACACAAAACAGCAGCTGATAGTTCCAGTCTATGTACCTTCTGTATAACTTGCTTTAGGTCAGCAGAATCCAAGCGTCCCAGTTGTTTACCATGAAGAGGTAGAGACTGGCCTGGAGCCATTACAGTCCCTTCAGAGGCTCCCCATGTCACATAGAAACCATCTGCACACAGTGGAAACATTACTCTAACAGACCTGCATAGGTGGACGTCAAGTTAACATACTTCACATTCAGTAAAAGCAAAAGTGGCAAAAAAAAACATGGAAAATAATTTGTAGTGTGACAAAAATGAGCAAATACTGCTCAAATAACATGTGCAAATGAGATAAAATTAGTTTGTTCAGGCTGTGCAATCTGATTTGTTTTCAAATCTCAAAATTAATCCCATATATTGTAGAGAGACATGCAGGAGTTTGTTTTGCAGATGGACTACACCTTTGGCCACAGTCTGGAAGAGAAAGCACTGCCTTTAGCTGATGCTGATGCTCTAGCTATAAATGGAGACTGCATATGTTTATATTCACCTCTCCAGGCAGTGCCAGTAGATTGGTGGAGGAGGGTGTGCAAATGACAGGCATGTTCAAGGACAAAGTTTTCACACTTTCAAGGTAATGCTCTGTCTCTGCGATCATTGCCAGGTGCCACAGTCTGGGATATTGTAGGATTGTGTCTCTTAGTTAATGACAACATAGTTGGAAGTAAACCTCGGATGTGTTAAGATGATAAAAAAGAATTTATCCTTTAGGTTTCTGCCCCTCTGGTGTCTTTAGTCAAATCAAAGCAATATAAGCTTTTTACTCAGCAGCCATGATGCATGCTTTCCTCATAGTGGAGTTTAATCATACATTAGTTTGCATATAGAAAACTGGCTTTGGCTTGTTCTTGCCAACATTTATCAAGCAGTTCTGCTTTGTAGATGATTAGCAAGTACAGTACATATCAGTAGTACTGCAAAGTATGTATTTTCACATAGGTACACATTCAATCTGCATTTCTCTTATACTCTCTCTACTCCTCTTAGGGTCCCAAGGAGACCTTGTAAAGTGTGGCACTAGACATAATTCTGGCACTACTCTCGACTCTTGCATGACTTTGTTGTTATTTATGTCACACTAGGACTTGGCAGGCAAGTTTAGCATTGGGGCCTCACCAGCACATGCACTTTGTTTATCATTTTGTGTGTGTATGTGTGATTTGAATGAAGTTGTATATCAGCGAGAGTTGAGCTGTCTCATACCAGTCATGTTGTCTAGCGCGTCAGAGCCCCAGTCTCCCCGTATGATGGAGGACAGGATGTTATCAAAGCTGTGAAGGTCTCTGGAGGAAACTAGCCGATCTCTGAACAGCCTTCTGGCCTCATATGCAACCACCTCCAAGACGCTGTCTGTCAGATTAGATTGAGCTAAAAAAGAATAACATGGGACAGATACATACATTTGGATTAATACTCAACAGGAAGAACGAGAACCTCCAGGTCAGACAGCTCCTTGAGCAAAATCATCTTTTTTGTGATGTTTGGCCAGGTCTTCAGACTCCCATAGTTTTCGTTACCAACTTATGGTGAGTCATTTGCATGAAATATGTTTGCTTTAAAACCAGTACTTGGTAACGGCGTCCCCTTTCTGCTGCTGGTCCCAAGGTCGAGCCAGATGTTTTATTTGTTGTGACGGTAACAATGACAAGCTGGCATTTAAACACAAGATGAGATTTGCTGATTTTGTCAGTTTTTGAACTTTGGCACAAAATTGCGGTGGTTAAATACCAAATTTCAGTGATTCACCATTACATGCTTCTCACTTACACCATGGGTATCTGACATAGCTGCTCAAGTTTCAAGAAGGACAGACGCAAGCACAGTCATCATACTATGACTCAGGCCTCAACATGAGTCAAAGGGCTGTTTTTGGCGGCATCAGGCATGACAAAAGCACCTCCCAGGGTGAGACTAAATTTACTAAATTCCCCCAAGAACAAGCAGAGTGCTGCTAGCTAAAAAGAGAGCGCTATAGAGACAAGTCAGTATCGCGTTCTCATAGGCCTCTGGCTTCAACGCTGTCTGCCACATTATATTGAAAAAAAAGCTGAGGAGGAGAGTCAAACAGAGACACAGTTGACACTCCAGGGTTTTCCTGGCATATTAAATTTTAAAGACCACTAAGGAAAAAAAAAACACTTAAAGTGCCAAGTTGTCACACTAAACATTTTCTTTGCTTTGGGCTTTCCCTGCCCAAAACCCCCACAATGGCAATTGTACTACCACAGCCAACAAAGACAGTAATTCTGGATTTTTTTAGGCAAGTACTGATACTGACATTTACCATGTTTGTTTAAAAAAAAAAAAAAAAAACATTAAAAAGCAATTCCAATATTTACATCTGGTATGTGACAATAGTGACCAAGAGTTGAGAAGAGTCCAGATGCTCTGTGTCTGTTTGGACTTTCTGTGTAAACTAACGTCTAAATGACATCAAACATATATCATCTTTGATATTTTATGATGTTTGTTTAATTTTGTGTTGCTTACTGCCTAACAAATCTAATATTAAGATTTCTGTTCTCAAATTTCAATGTACTAGTCAGTAATTACACCTGTTATGATCCAGCAACACAACAAAAACACACATGACCATTTAATTTACACTGGGCACAAATGTCTCTCTGTGAAATTGAGAAATTTAACTTAAATGCAGAAATCAAACCTGCAGCAACATGTTTTTCCGCTTAATTGGGGGACAGGGGAAACAATTTATAAACACAACATCAACAGATCATCATTCATATGAATTTGTGTCCCTGGCCACGTCATAACATCAAATATTTGCTGTTTTACTTCACTGTGTTTACTGTTTTAGTCTCCAACAACTCCTGAGATAAAATATCTGGCTCTGTAGCTGCTAAATGGAGAAAAGTGGAGAAAAAAATATTCATAATCTGGAGAGCGAAACAAAGAGTTCAAATTCAATATGAAGCTCTGGAAAGCTGATGGGAACTGCGAGTTCAGATGAAAATCCTCTGAAAATGTATTACTACAAGTGACCTCTCTGACAGTGTCACATTTTCATTTGATACAATGTTAGTGTAAAATATTGAATAGAGCC
Source organism: Terapon puta (assembly GCA_028564955.1). Lineage (NCBI taxonomy): Eukaryota > Metazoa > Chordata > Actinopteri > Centrarchiformes > Terapontidae > Terapon > Terapon puta. The sequence goes on from JAOXYL010000059.1 coordinate 15,309,995, forward strand.
ACTTTCAGTTTCAAGCACAAGAGACGTGCAAGATGTGTTAATGTATTCACTGTGATCACAGGCACACTCAAAACACCACATACATCAACACAGTCACAGAATAACGACGAAGAGAAGGGTTTTTTTTTACATACCAAAAAGAAGGTAAGCAGCAAGTGGAGAAAAGGGGGAGGAAGAAGTACAAGTGAGTTAAAAAATGATGAGCATAGGAAAAGAGAAGTTTGTCTGCTGACGTGTTTAATTAAAATAAATGATTGGACTCACTATCACAGCAGGAACACATTGCAGAGGGAGAGAAAGAGTGACAGAGGGAGAGATGAAAGGACAGGAAAGGGAGAGGATGATAAAAGAGAGGACAGACGAGTGACAGAGAGGAAGTGAGGGGAGAGAGGAGGGAAAGGAGAGAGAGAGGGAGAGAGCAAGATCGCATGAAGAAAAAGGTGAGAGTTGGAGACAGTAGCTCTGAGCTAAAAAAAATACTGACGGGAAAGTAAGCCATCTGGAGCTGTCCTTCAGAATCTGGCATAAAAACTGACAGAGATATTAAAGCTTTATGTTCCTTGGTGGAAGCAAAACTATTCTACACAAAGAATTAGTAGAACCTGTGGGTCATTAAATCCAACTTTTTGTTTTTGTCTGCATTCAGCAGTGACTGAAAATGTGGGTCAAATAAGCCCCTGTTGGGCCATGGGCTTGATTCTTGAGATAATCTATTTACAACACTAAAAAAAAATACATTTTCATGAGTGGATCCTGTGGAAGGCTGAAAGCCCAATTAAGGGAATAGTTGAGTTCTCTAAACTGAGAAACACCAACATTATTCCAGATGAAAAAGTGCTCAAACACATTTATGTGTTCAAGCACATATGTGGGCATTCTTGCATGTATGTTTGGTTACCTGCGGTGAGGTCATATCGCAGCAGGCTGAGGACCCATTCTGTGAGGATACAGGGGGTAAACAGGTAGTGGCTGTGGTCATCCACAGTAAACTTGGCTTTCACCTGGAAGCAAAGATACACAGGGATATAGCTGATACATTCACACCTTTGGTACCTGATCGGATGCTGAATTCACAGTCAAATTTACAGTAATTCATTGAATAAGTACCTTTATTTTTCTGCTTCATCTACAAAAAAGGAGCGACTGGATAGCTCATCTACATGTAGAGACAACCCCACATGCAGCAGGTTCGATCCCAACCCAGGACTTTTTGCTGCCTTACCCCCTCTCCCTGTGACTGACTGGCAACCAGTCCAGGGGTGTGCCCCGTGTTCCAGGATAGGTGGTACAGAAAATGGATGGATCTACATAAAAGGCACTGAATATGACACAGATATTTAACCTCTAAAAGCACTATTTGTGTTCCATCCTTTGGGTAAATTTGGAACTCGCCACATGCTGCTTCATTTGCCAATCGTCCATGCCCACACTAGGGAAGCTTATTTAGATTTTTTTTTTGTCCAGTCCTTTCTGTCCCTTGTTAATCGATCATTACCCATCAACGGACAAGACTGAAGTGTTAAAAATGAACAATTCAATTATTTCCTCAGCATAGTGGACACCCACGTTGGAAAACTCAGATAACACTGACATCCCAGGAATGCAAGCATAGTGCCTCGCTGGAACGGCCAGCCTTGGGAAGCACATCTGATTACCTTTTCACCAGGCATGAGTTTTACTATCCAATGAGGAGGAATTGTCTCTCCTATAGAGGTCTACCTCTGCCTCAGGGTCATTAGCTTGTTAAGGGCATAGCTGTACTCATCTCCCAAGAGCAACATTATGGCATTGCCCTGAGAGTGTCACATGACTCGCAGAGCACCCGGGCCATGCTCCTCTTCATCATCATCATCATCATCATCATCATCATCACAGGCCACTTACACAGTATTAAGGAATTCGTTACATTTTTCTTTTGTAGATTCACTCCACCCTTGGTGCAATAAACTTTTAATTACTTTTTTAAAGCAAAATACAATATTTTTTTGGTGTTTAATTGAAAGTGTTACTGTTGGTTAATGGTTAATTATTAACTTCTCTAGTCTGTTCAATGTCCTTGGCAGCTCTCCTGCAGAAGTCCACATATACAATAAATATTGTAGTTTTGTTTATACTTTTTAATAAAATATACATAGTGGACAAACTAAAGAAAAAACTGAATAATAGAGTGGAGAGACATATCAAATGCAGCTTTTTTTGCACCATAGCACACTGAATGTTTTAAATCAGTATATACATACATATATATATATATATGTGTATCCTGTCAGATCTTTCACTTACAGAGCATCTTTTGGTGGCAAAAGATAACAAGCAAGTGTGTCCAAATTATCATTTTAAAATATCACATAATTTATCATGAAGCATGTGTAACATTAATTTTGTGTGGTACACAGAAAGATGCTGTAAATAAAATTATTATTAGGTTATATTAAAGAGCCAGATATGCTGATGTAATTGACCTCCATCTACTGTGAACACTGTGAACACAACTCATTCTATAAAACGGTAGACCGGTCATAGTTGTCTAAAAATCTGGTCTCTGTTTTCTAAAAACACTTCTATACAACAAAAACCCATGAATTCAAAGGAGGGCTATTTGGCAGAAGGCCTCAGGCAGTGCCATTGAGATGCAAATGGATGTAGTGATTTTCCTGATCACATTCATCAGTGCTCAGTGTTATTGTTCAACCTGTGTGCGCTTTTATTCTGCTGCCATGGATTCAATGTAGAATCACTCAAATTCCAATAAAGAGTCTCTAGTGATTTGTTTATGCCTTCACAATCTCAGGCAAGACGATGTTGCTACAAATACAAATGTGAAAATGAATGAACACCCTGTCAATACCTGTTCATAGAGCTGCACAAGAGACCCAGCCAGCTGGTGTGTTTTTCCTGTGCTGGCCCAGGACGCCTGACTGCCCAGGCTATGCTGGAGAACTGGCTGCAGGTACGCTGAGTAGATAGTCTGCAGCTGCTCCCTGTCTGGATAGCTAAAGGCAGAGGCAAAGAGGCAGGGAAACAGATGGATGCAGAAAAAATAAAGATGGAGGGGGTCGAGGTCAGGGTTAGATGGACACCAACAGCAAAACAGACAAACTTAGAGCGGTGGAGGGTGATGTCGGGAAACAGAATTTATAAGCCGTGTATGCAAATATATTCACTTACTCTATAGTGCAGATGCGAACTATAGATGAGAAGCGGGATGTGAGCAAATGGCTCCCTACAGCACCTCCTGTTGACATGGAGGCCACCACCTGGATGTTCTCAAGACTCACCCACTCCAGATTTTCATCATAGAATCCCCGATATGTCAAAGCCTGGAGGAAAGACAGAGAGAGTAGGAGATGAAAGAGATGGAACTAAATAAAATAAAATACTGTCCAATTTTACATGGAACGTACTGAAACAGGTGTAAAGTCTGAGCCATTGAGGGTGATTTAAACTATAATTAAGTACTTATGTGCTTTTTAATCACATCTTCCATTCCCTAATTTATGTCTTTTTTCATGTTTCCTCTCTACCTGTTGCAGGAAGGCAATGAGGTTGCTGGTCCCCCATTTGTCAGGTTTGGGTAGGTTGACGTCTTTCAGGTAGAGAACCAGGTTCTCGCAGTCTTTAGGTCTGAAGACCCGACCGGTGTTGGAGCTCAGCAACAGGCAAGTCTGACCGAGCTTCTGTAGGACATGACGAGATGAGGTCTGGGCACTGCAGTGAACCACAGCAACTTGGGTGGACCGTAGTTGAGAGAAGGCGTAGCGCAGTAGCATACTGGACAGACAACAATATGTCGAAGAAAAGTTAAAAAACACACACACACTCATACACACACCCACACACAGACACAGCTTCAGTCAGATGAATAAATGTTGTTACTCTTATAACATTTCATATATGTTTAGGATGGTGAAGAGACCTCAACAAAGGTTCAGAGCAAGAAATGTGTGTTAGCGCTCTATTTAATAAGAGAGCCACTTGGCATCTAGAAAACAATGTTTGTCAGAACAGACCCAAAGGCAAAGAGAGACATTTTGTGAGGGCGCAAACAGAAAGAGAAAATAATTGGAAAGTAAAAAAAATGTGCATGCATGTCCATGTACACTCCATCCAGTGTATGTGTGTGTAAATTAATTAGATGTTCTTTTATCAAAGGCTGACAAACCCAGCGCCTCATTGGCACAATGACCTTTTAGGCAGAGTGAAGCGAGACAAGAGGACGAGAAAGGGAGACATTGCGTGAGACTCAACTGGAGTGTAAAAGGCAAACTGAGTGACCCTTGTTCTTCAAACCCCAGAGGAGGGAAGCAATTACTTTTCAGGCAATGACTCCCTCGCTTCACATACACAAGCCAGAACACACACACCACCACACATGTGTGCACAGATCTGATCCTTATTCTGAGTGGTCACTGCTTTTACGCGTAAGGTCAAGTCTTGAATAAAAGATGCATTGATATCAGTGTTGATTGTGTGTTTTTGTCATTTTCAGTGTCCAAATTTGAGTGCCTCTGTCTGTCTGTAAAGCACACTCTTCCACTCCACTGTGACCTGGTTAACCCTTTTAGCACTTCTAGAGGCAGAACAACATGAGGTTTGCATTCAGTGCAGTACCTATTTAGACTGTTTACATAGGCTGACATTTAATAAAAGACACAAAACATTCTTGGCAATGTTAAATGACTGAATGTAAGATAATGTTGTAGCCACTCAGCAATCACAGTAGTGAAATGAGTTTAAAGAATAATGAACCAACATTTTCAAAAAGTATGTACTTTTGTGTTTGCATGCTTTTTTTTGCAGATATATTTACAATGTCTATACATACATATTGCAAAAGTGTGTGCAAATGCCTCTGTTTATGATTATGCAAATTCTGTGGTGTGTGTGTGCATGCATCTCTGCATGTGTGTAATTACCCCTTTCCACAGCCCTCTGGCCCAACCACCATGAAGGGCTGCCTGTGCTGAGCTGTGAGCCACGGAGAAAAGCAGTGCAGACCTCTCTGCATGTCTGGAGTCTCAATAACGGGTAGTGTACGTGTGTTGGAGAGCTGTTCCAGCGTGAGACCCTCAGGGCGGTGAAAAGTATAGGCTGCAAGGTGGCCGCTGTCAAAGTCATAGTAAGTATCTAGCGGTTTTGTGGTGTCTGGCGGGCTTTCCCTGGCCCAGCTCAGCAACTGCAGAAGTGCAAAGAAAGAAGACACGTTAAAACTAGGACTGATATCTTTCTGAGCAGTGACATTACCATAATGTTGTTAAATTATGGTTGCTAATGCAGCATGGCACCCCACCAGGTGCTATGCTGCATTAGGACTTGAATGATGACTCATCCTTCTATTTTTTTTTTATCAGCAACAGCTAAGAGGACTTTTGTTAAACATGAGCCTTTAAGATTAAGGCATGAATGGAATTTCAGCCCTAAAACTAAATTGTTTCTTGCAATCGCCTTTTCTCCACATGAAAACACAGGGATTCTCACCTCTTTTGCAAACTCTTGTCTCGTTTTCAGACTGAGGTTTCCTCCCAAACCTCTAAGAAGACCAACGATGAACTGACCTCTCTCTGTCACAGCGCTGAGGTGTGAAAGACCATTGAACACTGTACCCACCAGGCTAGTCTCCACTACAAAGTCATTCTGATGAAAGGAGAGAAGAACAGAAAGCGATATACAGATTTCAATTAAAAACACACACTGAAAACAAGAGAAACCCAGAATGGGTGTCATACAGCTAAACAGGATGTTTTTTTTAAAACAATGAGGCTATGCATTTACATACACATAAAAATTGTCTGCATGTTGTTCAGTAAAATGTGTTTGTAATGTTGTTCTTGTAAAATCATTTCAGCATTGCTTCAGCATCCAGGCCAAAACCTGGGGATCAAAGTTTGTTTAAGATCCAGCTAATCCAACCATTGTACCAGTTAGATAGAACAAAGGTTACCTGTTTGAGAACCCAGTCCAGGGCTCGTTGGAAGTAATCTCCCAGCCAGTTTTCTAGGTTACTGCAACACTCCTCTGGCTGACTCCTCAACCATGACTTCACCAAGGCACCTACATCAATGTCCTCATCGCTAAAGACATGATAAACATGAGACAAGCTACTTATAAGAAACATGGATTTTGGTATAAATAAACACTTAAAAGAATGTCTCCAAAGACTGTCTGACCTGAGAAAGATCATGCCCATGCGGGATATGGTGGCTGGTGAGGCACAGCTTAGGTCATGAGTCTCAAACAGGAAGTTAACATTGGGGCCAAATTGGATGCGTTCTCCACTAGGCATGGTTAACAACCGGTTATCATCAAGCACAGAGTTCAGACTCTCAATCCACTCAGGGTCAATGTCGCCATCGCACACAATCCATGAGCTCACCTCTAGAAAACACAAAAAAAACCCATATTTTTGTGTGTGTGTATGTGTGTAACACAGCGTAAGTAGACGCTTTAGGTAAACTGTGTCCAATCCTTTGAAAGTGTACTGAACTTAAACTAAAAAAAGAAAAACTAAAACTAAAACCTAGTTTGCACCATTTGAGTGGTGTTTCCTCACCCTGTGGTTCTCTAACCACATTTCTGGCGCTATGTGTGAGGACGCCATCAGCCCATTCCCTGGTGTCCATGTCTATATGTCCCAGCAGTTGCTGTCTGGGCATGGCCTTAGGATTCATCGTGTACTGCTTTACCTACAAAAATACAGGAAGAAAGGAAGTGTTTTTTTCAATTGATACATAAACACTAAAATACATGCTTTTCTTGCTCTTTTCTATGAAAAATACAATTAAAGCCAAATCTTACATAATGTACATTTTAAATATATTTTAGTGTAATGTTAGGTGTTATGTACAGTCCAGCATGTTTCTATGAATGATAATCTAAGTAGGCAGGTTGTCTCTGACTCACCACTTTCCCCGTCTTGCTGAGAGCAGCCCTGAGCATCCTCCAGAGCGTAGACTTCCCTGCCCCACTTGGCCCTACAATGACTACTCCCATGCGTTGTCTCAGCTGCTCATTCAGCTCCAATGCCTTCTTCAACTACGCACAGAAGTAAAAACAGCCCAGAAATTATCTATGATTTTTCCTCTATCTCTATCTGACAAACGGTTAAACTGCTGTCTGTGTGTTAAGACTTTTTGGGGTATAGCATGATCTCAAAATCCAGCTGAGTTCATGTCATGCATCATGGCATCGTCTCATGCACACACACCTGGCTGGGTATAAGTTCAAGCCGTGCCTCCTTGTAGACCTGATGCAGTGCCTGCATTAGTATCTGGTCCTCCACATCTGTGAAATTAACCCCGGAGAAGACATCTCTGACCAGAGCATCGAACCGGGAGCTATCGGCAAACGTCAGCTTGGACATGGTGTTCAGTCTCAACGCCTGTACCACCAGACTGCTCTCCTGAACTGCAAAAAAGATTTAATGACCATTCAGAGATGATAGGTGTGCAAAAAATATACTGGTGGAAAAAAACAGAGATAGATGCAAAGTGAGAAATAATAGAAGCCTGATAGAGACAAACACAAAAGAGCAAGTTTGTGAAAATTAACATGTCCAGTCATTATTGCTTTGCTCTTGTATCTGCCTCCTGTTATAAAAGTGCTAATTGTCAAAGCCTGTCTTGATTTATGAGTTGGTCAATACTTTTGTTCTCCTCTCCAAAGATGTTGGACTTCCCTGCAGGCAAGAATTTTTTTTCCACAGCAGGGAGGAACACTTGGCCAGTCTACACACACAGATAAACACATGAAAACCTTGGGGACTCATCGCCAAGACAGGAGGTGCATGTAGTGTCTGTGTGTGTTGGACAGATAAAGGGCGGGTGGTGGAACAGAAGGATTTGAAAGAGAGAGCGAGGGAGGGATGGGTTCAAGAAAAGGCAGAGAAGGAAATGAAGAGGGCGATAGTGGGGGGAGGGGGAGTATTGAAGAGCAGAGACATGAAGGGGAGATGGGGGTAAAAAACCGAGGGTAGCGAGTGAGAACGAGCGGGACGAGAGCGGCATCGACAGCCAGGTATCAGAGAGAGAGCTAACAAGAGGTCAGAAGGAGGGGGAAGGAGGTACTGAAGAGGTAAACAACAGAACTCCGGTGTTTCGGGAACAAGAGAATGGAGAAGGACAAAAGTACAGGCAAGTGAAAAGCCCTGGGGAGGCAAACTTTTTAAGGCGAGCATTTGGGCTAAATGTCAATTGATGGCGTGCCTGTATTAGAGGATTTAGAGGGCAAGGACAACGGCAGGCGTACAGAGAAAGCACTGGTCAATAGGGCCTTTTGATGTTGGAGTACACTCATGAATAGTGTTTCTCAAACTGCATTTAAGAAATATTGACACACAGGGACGCAGGTTATCAGAACATTTTGTAGTGCGACCCTGTTGGGTACAGGATAAGCATCTCCAAACCAACCAAACTTTCACTATCATCTTATCCTCTAATTCTTTTCATCAGCTCTATGGCTTTCTATCCCTCAGGTCAGTAGCTTACTATCAGTACACCACTTTCAGCACTTTTCAGAGGACACATTTGAGAAATACTCCTGCCGAATTCTCAGAATGTATGTTTTCATAATATTTACCTTTTGTGGAAAAAAAAGTAAGTGGGAGTTTTTTTACTGAAGCAAATACACTGGATCAGACACTACGTATAGAAAGTATGGAGGCGCTCTTTTGACTGTTTTGAATGTTAAATAAAGATATCTAATTCTATATCAATGGTAAGTCAATACATTTTAATACACTTTTGGCTGTCTGAAGCCTGTTATAACACACAAAAGTATAGGACTGGCTATTCAGCCTGTGTGGTACACTCAGTTTTTCAGCAGGCTGTCACAAGCCAGTCCCATCAGGCGTCCAACAATCACACAGCTTTAATGCAGTAACTGATTCAATAATTTGGTTTCTGAACCACTGAGCCGAATGCTCAAAGATTAGCTTACCTCACCAGGTGGCTGATGTTCAAATAAACACAGACTTTAGAAGTTGTCACCAAAAATAACACTTTGCTACCGCTGAGCCTTCTGGAGGTGTTTTGGAACTAATTCAATGTAATATATTTGATGGCTCGTGTCCTGCAGTCACCTCTTAACACATGAATTGGGTATCTGGTAATTGAATGGTCCTAATTTTCTGATAATTAACATTTTATGTGGAGTTATGAGGCAGAAGACTGATGCCGGCTGGAGTCACCTCTGGTGGGTTAGCCCATCTGGACTTCAGACACCTGAACTTGGCTTTACTACAAATGTTTACTACAGTTTATTGCACAAGTATTCAAATCCTCTACGACAATCAAATAGCACGAAATAAAACTATATGTATGATTGTTTTAGCCTTCATGTCTTATGATTCAAATGTTTTAATTATAAATCCTGTTCATCTGTGTAACTTAATGGACTTCTACTTTATTACTGTGTTGTTTTTTCCACCTATGAAGCATGAATAAATTTTTACATTTAGTATTGAATACATATCACATGGACTATGCAATTTTTAGCAGCTCTGGCAGCAATCAATAGTGGCACAAAGATAATCTTAGAAGTTCTTCTGCAGTGACACAAATACATCAGGTAAATTGTGTAGAATGATTGCCCAGATATGTATTGATTGTGTATCTTGCAGTGTGTATTAAGCTGTCACAGGGATTACAGAGAGCTTTTAGTATAGCTAGACTGATAAATTGACATGGCAAATATATATCACTGTATATGTAAATCAATAAGACAATACAGAAATCAAGTTTGAGGTCATTTACAAGCTGTGTCACTATTAGTCTGTAACTACAAAAAACTCTAGATACAGAATAATACAACTATTTTTAACTAATGCAGGCAAAATTCTTTACTTTTGGCATGAGTTTATGTAAAAACTCATGGGGCAGCTGTGGCTCAGAGGTTTGCTGTTCAATCCCCAGTTCCTCCAGGCAGCATGTGTGATTGCAGATCCAGACAAGACAGTTGATTTCAATCAACAACTCTGCTCTGCATTACTCACATTTCTCAAATGTTTTCAACGTTGGTAGATGTTTGCACCATACTGTGTAGTGCAATTGTGTTTTTCCAACACAAAAAGTGATGGTACTGTTGGCACTTCTGGCAGCAATGAATGTGACTCGAGGTCATGGACAAGGAGGCTCCCACATTCTCCTAACTTTCCCGTCACGCTCCACTATTGAAAAAGTAAAAGTGCCTCACAGAAATATTGTACCCTAAAATAAAAAAATAGCCAGAGGGTGTCTTACTCTTGTCCTTGTCATGACTCCTCCTCTGCTGCTGCAGGAGACTGCCACAGGCCTTCAGCACTGTCTTCAGAGCACGCAAACCCCAGTCATAGTGCTGCTGGGGAGTCAACAACTCCCTGGACACACAAATAAAGGCACATTTTCACACGTTCTCATACACTCTGAGTTTACTGTAGTGTTGGGTGCAGTGCTAATGGGTGGGAGGAAGAAGATAACTTATCCACAGAATCAATATATAGCGACTGTAGTGGCTAATTTAAAATAAATTCAACATCCGCAGCATGATGCAGTTTGGAACACAAAAACACTTTGTGACCCAAAAGACCAGATTATTGAAACAGGCCACAAACATGCTGTATAATTACTATTCTGGTGACAATTTTATGGAAAAAGTAATAAATATCATTTTCCTAACTCTCACCACCTTCAACCCTAAAAAGACCAAAACTCAACAGTTTCTACCTGGCCAGGTTGAAGATTGCAACCAATTTGCGTCCCAGTGTTTCTCCATTTTTGAAGCCCTCGGAGTAGAGGATGACCTCAGCGATGAGCTCATTGTCTGGCCTGCTCATGGCTACAGGCCGGAACAACTGCTTTAGGTTGTCTGGAAGCTTCTGTCTGCCTCCATAGCCTTTACCTGCCGGGTTCAATGTGATGAACACCCCAGAGTTTGGGTCCAATTCCACCTGATGGATAAAGAGAATAGAATTATATGTGTTCTTCACTGGCATGAATATAGTTTGATTAAGTACCACACCAACTCTTCCACATTGGATGAATATGCAATGAAGTGACTGATTCATTAATAGGCCAATTTAACAGATAGGCCATGACTAAAGGTTGAAGGTTAATATTTGTACTGTGTATCTCTATGTGCACACATAAAATGTACAATTATTGAGAAGGAAGGGGCATCAGCATGTAAAACATGTATAAAACGGTTCCACAACGATTCATATTTTCTGACCTCTTTACCCAGAAGTTCACATGTGTTCTTGTGATGTTTAAGGGAGTCTTGAATGGCCTGAATCTGCATGGAAACTGCAGACAACACTGCCTCCTCTAAGCGGTTAAACTCGTCAAAGCAGCCCCATGCTCCACACTTCACCAAGCCCACAAAGATTCGCCCCATTGACTTCACATCGATACCCTGAAAAACAGACAGATGCAAACCAGAAAAAGATCTTCCTTTGTAATCTCTTGTCTCTTGTTTTGTGTCTGCCTGTGTGTGTCTCGTCACATGTGGAGTGATCAGAAATCTGCATATGTACATCACTCTAATGATCACTCATAATAAGCTTTGGCTGACAGATTTAAAGCTGTCACATGAACTATGAGTGTCTTTGCACCTCATCACAGTTGAACACCAGCACTTGTCGTCCAAACAGCCCCCCCAGGGCCTTGACCGACTCAGTCTTTCCTGTGCCGGCGGGCCCATAGGGGTTCCCTCCGAGCCCCATCTTCATGGCCTGGGTCAGAGTCAGGTAGCACTTATCAGTCAGTGGAGTGTGCACCAGCTTGGCCGCATTCCCCTAGGGAGACAGGAGAGGTAGGACAGAAAAGAAAGTGAGTGATAGGGTGAGAAAGAGACAGAAACATGGTGATAAGACCGGACAGAGAGTCAGGGAAGGGTGGAGGGTCACAAGAGTGAGGGGAAGAAGACAGCAGGGGACGAAGGCAAACAGACAGATGATGGATTAAAATAGTAAAAAATGAAAAACAAATGAAGGGCAGGCAAAGAAAATTCAAATGTGTGAGAATGAGCGCAGCTTGTGTTTTTTAATGGACTGCAGAGGAGAAATAAAGCAAGGTATCTTCAGTCTCCACATCTCTGCATAAACAGTGCCCCCAAAAGGTACAAATTAAGAAATTCAACTATATTCCAAGAAAAAAATATGTTTGTGAGACTCCAAATGAGTAACAAGACAGCATTTTCTCACAGCACTCAAGATCTTGTACCATTAAAATTCTCTACTGAAACCAGTGCACCTTAAGTTGTTTTAAGGATTGGGGTGGCATTAGTGGAGATCCATGTAAAAATATGTGAGGGTGCCTGATACATTACTATGTATGTATGCACCGTTTTGTCTATGCGTTTGTCCAAACATTGCAGTTAGACAATATAAACTGCATCCAATGTATTTGATTATATAGAGTTACAGGTGGCTGAAATGTAAATTATGAAGAGTCAACTAATTAGAGAGTCAGAGAATTAATTGATCCAATCCTGGCAATTAATTGATAAATTGTCATTATCAAGTATAAATCATATTTCTAATTATACAATTGAGCTCCCTCACTAACTAACTGAGAATAAGTTACTGTAAATTCAGATATTTTTATATTATATCCTGACCGATTAGAAAACAGTCTCTAACAGCAAGAACCATCAGCACGTGTTCATCCGGTCAGTTACAAAAGAGGAGTATATCCAAGTTACAGTACATGTACATGCTAGCACACCTGGTATTCATATGTGTAGCTGAACTGTGCATCCACCATATGTATGACACAGCATTTGTCAGTTCCCATGTAGAAGCGAAGCTGCTTCTTCCAGGCCCAGGCGTCACGGCTGCTAATTCCTGCCCGGCTCAGCTGCTTCACCACACTGATGTTGTGAATAATATCCAGGATCAAGGCCTTTAGCTTCAGCTGCAGGACACTGGACTCTATACACAAAGACATGCAGGGAGACCATGATGGAAACACTGATGAAATGCAACAAACTTGATTATAAATGTCATAAACAGTATTTGATGAGCCAAACCTATAAAAAAGGGATGCATATGTTCAAGAATCAACACTTCTGTATTATCAAATATTATACACACCGATGAATAAGCCTCTTTACAGTCCTGTTAGTTTAAAGTCAAAACTCTCTTTTTCCTGCTACCAATTTCTTGTGTAAGATTCTAATTAAAATGTACTTTTAAATCATGTAAACTCACTACTACTTAATTTTGTTCGAGGATTAATATGAACTCCCATGTCATTAGATCTTTTTGCTGTAAATGGACGGCAAGCTGTTACTATAAACAGAGAGAGTGGAAATAGCTTTTATGTTACCATAAAACTGCACATTCAGTCTGCTGTAACAAAAACTGTTTGAAGTAAAAAGAAAAAAGCAGAGTTGTATCGACTGGTGAGAAGAATAAATGGGGCCACATGCTGTGTAAACAAACCCAACATCTCAGGTGATATTTTTAATCAACAATTTAGAGAGCGAAGTGAATGCAGCCACAATGATATTCTGGGAAGTCAATACCACCAATCAACAAGGGCTGTCATAAATTACTAAATTACGCAGAAAATGCATAAATATGCACTTTTCAAACAGTGCCACTGTTACGAACTTGTCCGGCAAAACCAATTATTTCGTAACCTCTGTAGCTTGAGAAGAGAGCAGTGCTACCACTGAGCAAAGAATAAGAAGACAAAGATTTAACATAATGAGAATAATGCTGAATTTACAGTAAGTTTCAAGCGTATATCATGATCACGACAACCAAATGCATACAAATATACATATATATAAAAAAGACAAATGGACCATTTATAAACAACAGCATGTCTTTTCTTTTTGGGATTTCATATTGTAAATTAAACTGGTTTTATATGTGCTAGGTAGATAGTTCGAATGCACAGCATGTACGAATCTCTACTGCCCTAGAGACATAAAAAAAAAAACTTGCTAAATGTACACCATCCTGTCTCATCCCTGTGCCAAAGGGGAGGAAGAACCCACTCCTTGCCTGGGTTTATGGCCCATTTATGTAGACTGGGTAATTAGATTATCCTTCTTACCATTACTTCAGCTGCTTTAATCAGTACTGCCACTTCGAAGCCTCTTCTGTCTACCTGGTTGTTTTAAGTGGGCCAGTAATTTAATGAGATGTTATCATGGAAATGAGTGCTATTTCGAGTGTGGTTGGTAGAATTTTGAATGTGAGACAGTCACAAAATGAGACATATTATCTGCAAATATAATAGTCTTCATCACAGTGCTGTGCTGAAATATCGGGTATTCAACAATTATGTCAAAGTAATGCCTAAAGTCTAACTGATGAAGATAATTTGGCCCCAGTAACACAATGTGCAAGTGAAGCAAGCACTGATACAAAGACACATTTTCATATGACACAGAAATTTGGAATTTGGCAGCAACGTCCCGTGAAATCATGCCCCTACCAGGGTTATAAAGGAGCTTTTCATCTCATGCATGAATAAGAAACCTTGATTTAAATTTTAAAGTCCTTTTTACAAATTCAAGTCCTGCGAAAAAAAACTCTGCTGTCGTCCTTTATGTAGCCATATATTCCGCCCCTAGTCATTAAATTAGCCTGCCAGCTACTGAATCTGCAGCTTTAAGGAGTACTGGCCCTACACAGCCCCTTGTGTCTTACCGGCTATCAGGAGATTCACACAAGAGCAGTCATTCAGCATTAATCTCAGTACTAACTAACGAGCCAAGATTTTGATCAGAGCTCAATCATTAACAACCCAAGAGGGAGTCTGATAGTGGAAGAAGAAGCAAGTGTCAAATACCAACTGTTTACAAGGACAGAGCAGTAATTTGGAGAGGTTCATATTTAAAGAGAAAAGGAACACTCTCCTGCAGAACAGAATAGAAGTTTTAAAAAGAAATCATTTTTAGTGTGCTATGGTGCAAACATGTCTAAACATTTAATGAAAAACAGTCTCACATCTGATATGTTTTGTCCCATTAGGTTTGAATATAATATTATATTACTTATATTTATGTATATTATTTACTTGCATTTTTGTATTTATATTTTTCTTTTAATCTGGCATTGTCTTGAATGACATACCAGATTATAGGGAGATTAAAGTGATGATTTAGTCATTGCCAGCACAGGAAGATGCTTGAATAAATTTCAGGAGACAACAGGGTTTTGTATGCACTAAAACAAAACTACTATTCAGTAAAGGCAATGACAGAGAGCATATGACAATCAGAGCTCTAAGCTCTAAATCTGACCAAACAATCTACAAAAGGTCAGTTTTCATCAGCACATCCTGATCGCCATTTAGCAATTTTTATTTAACGTATATGAACTGCATCCAGATCCAGATCCAAATGATCATCTTATAAAGTTGCTATAGTTAACACTTTATCACTTTATGAACATACAGACACAGGAGGAAAGAGTTAACAACAACTAACATCTTCAAAGTCAGCAGTAAGGTGTAAGTGGGAAGAACCCCTCAATGTTTATTTGAGCAACATTTCTTCTGGTAAAACATGTGATTGATTGTTGTTATTAATTGATAAATCATTTTCACTTCAGTATTTGAGCAATGCTGGGATGACTGGGAAGACTGTGGCCACGTTTTTGTCCAGTACAGTAGTATTTGTCCAATGGATTATGGTATTATAGCGATTATAGCGAGGTATAAAAATCACGCTGGTATTCGGTTTCGTTCTGAGAAAAGTCAGACAGATACACACAGTGTATTAACCAAAACATACAAACCCAGACAGAAATACCTGTGTTAGCGTTATCCTCAGAGCTGGTGTCCACCGTAGTGTAGTGCTCTAATTTGGCACTGAGCTCCAGCTCCAGCTGCTCTAAACTTTGCTCTTTTAGGGCTCTTTCCACATCTTCAGTAAACTGGATTTGCTCAGCCAGACACAGAATCTGCTCAACAACAACAAAAAAGTTCAGATATTTCAGATTAATCAAGATTTTCTTTATTTTGCATCCTGGGTCAGAAATTACTGACATATGTGTACATGGATCTCTGCCATTTAAGAATCATTCTGCTACCTACTATAGTAAGCATGTGGCTATATTTAGAAAAAAAAAACACAATATTTTAAAAAAACTATTGTATTAAATAAAAAAGTGTGTGTGTACCTGTGATGGGTAGCGTGAGGGGTCCACCTCTCCTTTCATCCCTGCTGACAAACATTCATACAGCAGGTGCTTCAGAGTCTCCTTCATTTCCAAAGAGAGCTCACTTAGCCACACCTAAGAGGCAAAAGAGTTCACACACAGTCACAAACAGAAAAAAAAGACCTGGGTATGATGATCTTAGATAATATGAATGACATGCTTGCGGTGACCAGTCCTTCATTATGAAATACAATCATTTAAACACGGACAATGCCAAGCTTGAAGTATACAATCAAATTTACCGTACATCTACGCAAAATATGCAGCACACCCATTTACCTCCACAAGGCTGGAGATGCGTATGAGGTTTCTGAGTGGCACTATTTCTCCCTCCAAAGAACACATGGCGACAATGTGCTGACACTGCTCATCGAACACAACACTGTGGATGCCTGCACAGACAGTACACGCAAATTACCTTCACTGTCCAACAGAATGTACAAAAGATACAAGGCTGAGAGGAGAAGAGAGGAGAACAGAGCTAATATAGATAACATAACAGAATGAAACAAAGGGGCACAGCATACGAATACAGACTGGAATAAAACAGCTTTCTGACCTGCAAAGAGTTTCTTGAGGTGTGATTGGATGACAGTTGGGTTGGTTGCCTGACCAAGAATCTCTAACAGATCGTCATCTCCTATAAAATAGAAGCGTGGGAATGCAGAGCGCTTCTCCTGTGACAATGACACACAGTAAAGATGAAGTATTAAATGTTGTCATGTTCACAGCCAATGTTAGACATATGTAGTTTTTGCACACAGAAATGTGCATGTGTGTTTATGTACCTCTAAGAACTCATTGAGTGACTTTTGGCAGCGTTGCAGCTGATCCAATATGGTGACCAGGGAGTTTCTGATGCCAGCTCTTGAGCTCAGAGAAACAACCCTGTTGTCTCTCTGAATGTCTGACATTATAGACCTGTTACAAAAATGGAGAAAGTGTTTGGTTACTTTGTCTGTAAAACACACTTCGTTTGTAAAACACACAGTATCTTTGTGTTTTTATCACAATAAACAGTGTAGGATAACCAGTTTGTATAGAAACTGACAATGAACATGGAATGAAACAATGATAAATAAAAAAATAACAGACTGTGATGATATGCAACAGATCTACCTTAGAGATGCATTAGTCTGGTTGCCAGTTTTTAAAATGGAAAGTAGGGTACCTGAAGTCTTCATCAACCCGTTTGAATCGGGCCTCCTCCCTGGGTAATGCCCCTCGACCAAAAATGGGCTCCAAATAAACCCAGCGCCTTTGGATTGCATTCAGATTCAGCAGATACTCGTCCAAGTCTGACAGACGAACCTCCCACAGATTGACCTGGACACACAAGTGCACGTGGTTCATGCTGCTTCCATAAAAAACTTCTAAACCCTGATAAATTGGTGAACAACCAATAACAAAAGGAATACACCAATATAAATGTAGAGTACATTTGATTATATCAACACCTGTTGTACTGCTGATGAACAAAACCTCTGAGGGGAAAAGATTATAAAAGTGTATTCATAGATTCAAGCCTTTGACCTGACCTTGTCCTGGAAGCTGCGGTAGTAGGGTGAATCTTTCAGAGACTGCAGCAGACAGCGGTTATCTCCCACCTAGATAGGAGCAGAGTCGTGATAAAGCCAATGCTTGCTAATCCTCAAAATTTCATTTAATGGTGCCAGTAGATCCGCATTTTTACTGAAAATGTTTTCATGCCTTCCAAGTCTATCTACCAAGTGATCACAAGATGTTAGCTGCTTTAACTGACCTGCCTGTATAATAATAAAATAATAACAATAATCATAATAGGAATAATAACAAGGTTAATTTCCAACCATATCAATAATGAAAAACAACAGCTGAATGAGCTTTTCCCCAATTATTAAATGTAATTCACTTTCGTATGCTTTCTCCATCGTCTTTTGGTCTAGATACCAACACTCACACCTTTTTACTGAGGGGTAGAGAGACGTGCTTTGCAAGTGTCCAGTTGCATCTTAAAATCAATTGTACAACTCAGTGGTAGGCAGTGTAAAGTTCAGCATGACATGGTCCTTCATTTCTCAGCTGCCTCAACACTATTAATCTGAATCTGTAAATATTTTTCAAACAATTTATATTTTGATGAATTTTTTTATACTTTATCTTATTTTATATACTATGTCCTATGCTAATACGTTGACCTTTTGCACTATTTCAGATCTAACATCTCTTGTCACTAACTGCTTCCTGAAATCGTTGAATCCGGAAAATCTTGAAAATAAGTAAAAACATACAGGATGTGTTAATGTGTTAAACAGCTTATTCAGGAGAGGTGGCTCTTCCAAATGGGGCCAATAACTGTGTATTTAAAGTGCACCACTGTAGAAACAATTTTAGAAAAAAAAATCAAAATATGATTCAGTGGTCTGAGAAGTTGTAACCTCTCAGAGTGCTTAAAACTGAAAAGCACTTAAGGGTTTCATCCAGTAAAGATCATCAAATTATTGAGCCCTCATATTTTAACTGCTGTGTTAAACCACTTAATAAATCTTTTATTGCATCAAAGTACGAAACACTGAAATAAGTCTTTCGCTGCCTGTAAATTTATGGAATTCTCTCAATAGTTAACCAGCGCTGAGTTATCTTTCTCTGCCTCTTCATCCTATGAGGCAACAGGTGTTCAAGTAAACTCAGAGCCAGATTAAATAAATAAGAAAAGTCACAGTTTTATTTGAAAACAATAAACCCCCGAAGTGTTTGGTGTAAAAACTTAAAAGACATTGTTAGGGAGTTACTGATGATGCTGAAGAATCAGTTTATTGCATGAATTGCTGTTAGGTCATGAGCAGTCCAACTAATAAAATCCAGTAAAGCACCCTTCTCATTTGGGTGGATGGTTGCAGTCTGTAATTTAAATTAACTGTAATTTTCTTTCGTATTTAATGACTGCCTGTGACGTCATGCATTAAGTGTGTTTTCTGGGCTTACAGTATATATGAGGTGTCCATTTTTTCATGTTTCCATGTGTCTACCTGGTTGACTATATCCTTCCAGTCCTTGATGAGGGTGAGTGTGCGCCGGTTGCTGTCTGTGTACTCAGTAAGGTTGAAGGAAGCTGCAGCTCCCCACAAATCCAGCTCCCTCAGTGCCTCTCTGATTGTCACTTCTGCCTGAGCACGACTGTTTAGGTCCTAAATGCAAACACACACAAGGACTCAGAAGTACATGCACACAGCTGAAATTTGCTTTAAATTAGATCCACCTGTATTGGTGTCCTGTTCAGTCAATTTCTTTTGATAAACTGTCTATGTGGCTTATCAGGATTATAATGTACTGGAAATCCAAAACAAAAACTTGATATGTACAGATATGAAAACTTCACTGCACAATTTTTTTTCATGACAAACACATAATTCTATTCTGTGCATGCCTACTTCTCTAAACCTTTATGGTCGTGAGCGTTTGTCTCGTGTGCAATGCCTAACTGGCTGCTGCCCCCTAGTGTTCATAGTCAGTTATTGTAATCATAATGATATACATGTTTATATCAATCGTCATCCCATACAATTTAAAGAGGTCCCACATGAGTGTGTGAGGATACCTTGAGCTCCAAGGCCTTTTCTGTGATGGTATCTGCCACACCAAGTAGGTCATTAAAGGTGAGTCTCTCTAAAGTCGTCCCTTTTGGAAGACCAAGCAAACGGAACATGTCGAGCCAATGGTCCTGGGACAGGTGCTCCCCACGCACATACTTCAGCACTGGGATCATGTTCTAGATATGGAGGTGAAGAAGCATGAATGTAAAAGCATAAAAAAAATCCATAAAAATATACAAAGACATGAAATGAGATCTGCGATCAAACAAATTCTTGCTTCAAAGACTCAAACTAACTATTGTCATTCATAATCATTAGTATTTTTGAAACTCACTTTTCTAGTTTTGTACAGCTCTAAAATGTATTTATTCAAAAATATGAACTTTGTTGTACATGTTCTGGTTCTGAAACGATAAACCCAATTACACAGAAGTCTTTACTTGCACAAAGTATAGCGCATAAGGTTAATTGCCAAGATGTCCTCTGAATAAATTTTTTTATTTCCCTGGAAAAGAACCCTTTTGAGTTTGGTGATTCTAAATCTTAACATTTTAAAACACTTGGAGGCTGTAAGAAGATATGAATTGTCAGTATATTGTTCAAAACCTTTGTATTGTTGAGTGTAAAAAATACTGTACCCTCAAAGCCCTGAATGAGGGACTTGCACTCTAGCAGTTTTGATCCTCTATTACAAATAATATACTGGACTACTGTCTACCTTGTATTTGTCAACTTCTCCTTGCAGTTTAACAGTCATGGAAGTAGGGTTCATCTTCATGAGTCTGTCTTGCCACGTGACCAAAAACTCCTCAAACAAATATGTCTTACTCCTGTAAAACAACAAAAAGATACACAATTGAAAATAGAGGAGTGAACACTGAGATGAATCAACAGTAGTTCTCAATGTAAGGCCTTACCTGAATGTGATCCAGTCCTCTTGAGCCTTTTCCATGAACCTTTGCTGCCACTCCTCATAGAGACCCCACATCTGGTTGTACTCCTCCATGTCTCTTTTTGTCTCTTCAGCCAGAGAGAAATCTGGAGCCTCCAGGTCAAAATAGGTACAGTCCTCACTAAGAGAAGACAATAGAGGAGAAAAAAGGAATCTGATCGCCACTTCAAACAGAAATTCATGAGCGGTGATCACTGAGTTTTATTTTTTATGTGTATGAAGACCTACCCAAAAACACTAAAAATCAGTCTTGTAGGTAGAATATGAGACTTTAAAGGGCTTTAATAGAACTTCTGGTGTGTGGCAGTATGTCCAGACAGACAAATGATAAATTCAGTATATCAAAAAAAAGAAACTTACAGCAGTTTACTGCGCACAAGCTCTAGGTCCTGGAACTCTTGCTGCTTGTCCCTGATGGTTTGGAGGCAAGCAAGAAGAGCAGCATGATCACTCGTCTCAAGCATCTCATCTTTAGGCTTCAGCTGGTCCCAGCGGGCCTTAAACCGCTCCAGATCTGCCCGGTAGGCGTCGATACGACCAGCGGCATTACCTCGCATCACCTCCACCTGTGGGGGCAACAAGGCATAAGGGGGCAAGTATAAGAGCACATCCAGAGACAGAAAGGTGGAGTGATCGGGGTAAAATGGACAAAGGCAGAATGAGAAAAAGAAAGACTGTAGATGAATAAGTAGTATTAGTAGCAGAAATCTGATGTCTGTGTAAGACATTTCCATGATCCAACGTTTGTGTGTTTGTGAGTTTATGTCACCTGATCTTTGATCATGAGCTGGTGGCTCTCCATGACCAGCTCCAGTTTGTCCCACTTGGCCTTCAGAGAAGACAGCGAGTCCAGACCAGCCCCAGCTACTGCTCGCAGCAAGCGGTTCTTCTCCTCAGCACACTGGAAGTGAGGTAGGATCTACACACATGCAAACAGTATGGTTACTCAGTTAGTTCACTTACATGTCATGTAAAACATCTGACCCGTCCCACATGAAATTAAACGACAAATATCACAAATAATAGGACATGCAGCATGAATGCCAATACTCAATTGTACGTATACCATGTCACATAATTGACATATTCTCTGAGAGATAACAAAAAGATTTGAATTAATGTGGAAAAACTTTATTTCTAAAATAATATGGTGACTGAACATACATATGAGTAGGAGAAACCTATTTGTACATCCTACGTCATTCAGTGTTACCATTCAGCAAAGTTCATAGCCAGGGTTTAGGAGTGTGTTTGTCTTACTTCAGGTTTGTGAGCCAGTATCTGGTTGTATTTGCCACTGGCCGCACCAATCTCCTCCATGCTCTCTGGGCGAGTGGACAAGGTCTCCATTGATTCTGAGACAAAACTCTCTATCGCCTGTGTGTGGCCTGTAGGCACGAGAGGTGCCCGCAAAAAAGAAAGAAAGCAGAAAAGGAAAGTGAAAGTAAGAGGATGTCAGGGCCAAAACAATGAAAAACAAAACGGAAATGGACAAAAATAGAGGAATTAAAACAGGGAAAGACTACAAGAACACACGTGTGTGTGCGTGTGCGTGTGTAATGTATATATACATAAGAATACACACACGAGACAAACCGAAAGGAAAGTCTTTACCTTGTATTGACTTTCTAAGCGATACGAGTAGCAGGTCAAACAGTCTCTGGATAAGGTCATCGATGACAGCTTTTACTGGCTCACAGTTGACTGTGATACAGTCTACCTTTTCCTGACTGACAAAGGAACAAGGAAATGATAAGGGTGTTTTTTCAAAGAATTTTGAGAATCTAGATCAAGATTAAATCCCTGCAGGTATAACATGAGACTACACAAACAATGAATTTATAAAAGTACTGGTCATCTGATCATGGCCAGTATAACTCAAAGTACACCATGAATACTATATTATTTTAGATGGTTTTCAGTCTTCTTTTAATACTTGAACATAGAACATTAGTCGTTAGTAAACCTAAAATAACAGGGCTGGGAAAGATAATAAAGTCACCAGTGAGCTTGGAATTTCAATATAAAACACTTTTGAGTTAAATATCTGGTCTTCAGGGGTGTAAATAAAGCAAACCACCGCATGCAGTTCTGACCCAGCTTGTGCTGATGACAGAATGTAACCAAGCTTTGTTAATTATTCACTCTCAACAAGTTATCTGTCTGTCCATGCGTGAAATGATACTCTGATGGTCTGATGATGTGTTAAATCTTCTTTCGTTTTTATTATGTGTGACGTGTACCTGGGCAGACGCTCTGACTCCTTCCCTCTGGCTTTCAAGCCCTTGAAGTTTCTCTCCCAGTCTTGCACAGAGTTGAGATGTTTTTCCACTAAGTGCTCTAAATCAACCTGACCCAGCACCACCCACTCCTACAACATAAACATATAAAGAATTACAGTGGCTGGGTACTGTGCACATTTCACAAAATGGTCTGTGTCAAAGTTGACATAAGCTACACATAACTAGACAATGATGACTAAATAAAAGCAGAAGAAATAAAAGAGAAGTCTGGTGTTGATTGAGGGTTTCCCCCTACTATTTAGACATGCATGGTTGGAGATAGAAGGGAAAAGATCACATACAGTGATCACTCTTTAGTCAGTGCAGTATAAATGGGGGAATTGCTGACAATGAAAGCAAAAGAGCTTTAGTACATAAATAAAGACACATGACTAATCTAAGTTGCTCTCTTTTAGAAAAAAAAAAAAACAGCACACGGATGGCTCATTGCATAGGTGAAAAAAAGGTTATTCAGCTAACATTTGCAAAAAATACAAGGATCAATTTTATAATACTGCAAGAAAGCAGGGCCAAGTGTTTTAAAATAAATCCTTAATCTGAGATCCTAATCCTAAACTACCCAATAAAACAACTAATCAAGTTATATTCTACATTTATTAGGTGCTATCACATTTGGGAAGGGGAAATCTCTTTTCTGTCATAGCAGGCTTGCCCCAGAATGCAATGTATTAAAATCGTTTCATTTGGTGTGGTTATGTCTCTTAACATTATACTGATGGGTTTTTACAGAGCAGTTGATTCATAATCCAGTCATGATCATCATTAATGTCAAAATCATCTGTTGTTCAGGCACCTTGAACTTGTGTTGTATGTTCTTCAAGCGGCTAAAGAGGTCCTCGGCCTTGCTGAAGATGGTAAGGAACCCAGAGGCATTTCTATCAATCATGATGCTGAAGATAAGCTCCTCCCCCTGGGCACTGACCCCTTTGAACTGGTTTGGGATTGAGATGAACCGCTTCATCTCCCTGAAATAGCGTGCTCGGACCTCCTCGAACGGAGGACGGAACTGCAAACGACCCTGCCTATTCACAAGGAGGAGGGAGAAAATTGGTAAAAAAATTAAATTGAATTACATGACAGCAATATGTAATCGATAACATCTTTGTAAGAGAAAGAAAATGAAAGACAGAGAGGCAAAGAGAGAAATGGTGACGTAGTAATGTGTGAAAATTATGAGATGGGGGGGAAGACAAAGTTCAAAGTTTCTACTGGTGTTTCAAGATAAAGGGGAAAAAATACCTTATGTACTGTAAGTATGAGAGGAAGAGAAAAAGATGACAACCCACGGAAAAAGAGTTGTGCAGCAGAGAGAGAAATGGAATAACAGAAATGACACGAAGAGTGAGAAAAGTGAAACTGCGTATACTGACTTGAAAGTGAGGTCTATGTGTATTTCAGGCAGGTTCTTGTTCAGAGCCTCCAAGCCTGTCTGGTACTGGTGTTCAAGAGCCTTGTACAACTGATGGTTCCAGTGCTGACGCCATGCCCGCATGTCTTCAGACCTGAAGCCCTTTACACACACATACAATCATCAGCTTTCCAATGAGGAGCACTGAAATTTGTTTAACATGTTGTGTGTGCCCAATGAAGAGATCAGTAATGATCACTAAAATCATTATGAATCATGCTCATTTTCAGAAATAATTGCAGCAACAGAGCTCCCTTGAGAACGTTAATGCTTACTGCATTAAAAAATCATTTATTCAGTAAAAATGTAATGATAGAAATAGCATGAAGGTCAACAGCAAAGGCACGTGTAATTCTGACTGTAACTCATACCTGAGCCTCCAGCGTGGCAAAACCAGTTCGAAGATCCTGAAGGCCATCTTTCCACCGCTGCTGATGTCTCAGTAGGTCCACATTCATGAGTGTCACCACCTGAGAAATGAGGTGCCCAAACAAAAATGCAAAAGAGCAACACTTTAGTTACTATCATGAGATTATGATTTCAAAGAAATGATTGCTAACTGCATCTGTATTCAGTCATATTCGTAAAAATATAGCTGCAGGTAAAGACCTTGTCAATGAAGTCTGTGTGCCATTTGCGTAACTTCCTGTTTTCACTGGACAGTTTCTCAGCAGCAGACTGCAGCTTGGTAATGTAAACTTCCAACTCTTTGGGGTTGTCCCAAGTGATCTGCAATTTACCACCTGACTCCTTTGACTGAGAACGAGGATTCTGAAAAAGGAAAGAGAAAAAAAAAAAAGAAAAGCAGAAAGATTATCTCCAGTCTAAGACAGAAACCACAGACATAGTTTACATTTCTTCTTTGAAAAATAGTGTGCTCCATAAATTTCAGGAACTGGAGTTCGCACACTTTCCTGTGAACTATATAAAAAGTTAAAGTGTAGAAGAGGATAGAACTTCTTCATTTTTTTATGAGTCAGGCGCACAATAAAAAAACAGGTGCTGACATGCAAACACCCCTAATTCCCTTTTAAGTTTTCATAAAAAATAACATACTAATTAAAACAGCATTTGACACAATAAGCAAGGCACTGAAAGAAAAAAATCAGTTTCAGCTGTGCAGTACCTTGATGACCTGCTCAAAGGTCAGGGCAAGACCAAGCATCATAGGTCTCTGAGAGGGAATCATCTGCTGGTCAATAGTGTTGTAAAAATGGGCCACCTATAAAGTGAGATTATGGTACAATATCAGACCAGGATAGCATTAGGAAAATTAGTGTTTGTGTGCATGTGTACCTCGACATACACTCACCTGCTTTAGGACAATAGCTTGTCTGTAGAATTTGTCTGCAGTATTGGCAGCCTGTTGTATCTTGGCTGGGATGGGAAAGCCCAGGGCGGAGAGCTGCCTGACCTCCCTGAGCAGACTCACCAGTCTGTCTGAATACTGAATCTTCAGCCTCCCATCAACATGGTCCAAGTCCATCACTCGGTTACTGGCCTGGAGACTAAAGAAAGGGAAAGGATTCATTTGTTGAATTAAGACAGAGAAATACAGAAAGGAAGATCCACTCAAATTAGCACTTATTTCAGCTAAAATGCCCAGTGTGCTAAATGTGATGATGATGGAGATGGAAAAAAAGACATTTATATACCCAAATGAAAAGAGTGAAATGAATGTATGTCCCAGACCCTGTGACTTAAATATGGACTTAAATGCTTTCAGTGGCAACTAAGATGAAATTTACAGTTGCTGTGAGTCGAGGGGGACAATGCACAGTGTTTCCAACCTGATCCCTGACTTTGGGTCAGCCAGTCCGGACAGTATATCTCTTGACCAGTCCTCAAATTGTTCCTGTTCATATGCCCTCAAAACTTCCAACAGGTCGTCACAGAAATGCAGGAACCCTTTGAACCCAGACAGGTCTGAAAGCAGTGCTTCAGCTATGCGGACAGAGTCCTCGACCTTATGTAAGAATGCAAGCACAGGAATGCAAAGAAAACAATGTTCAGTACAGACTATTCATTTCATCATTATGGGAATTATTTGTATCGCAACATTAGCAAATGTTACAAATGCAAGCAATGGATTATAAGTTGTTTTCATGTCATCACCATCTGTCTATTTATTTGAAAATAAATTAAAGCACGATAGACCTGAAAGTCCACGTTATTTGCTGGTCAGTCACACTCACACGCGTTTTTTTTGTGCTTGTAAACACACACACAGTCAGTTACCTTGTGTATGAGCTGTCGGACCCAGACAATTTTGTTGACCACTTCAGGGAGATTTCTCCCAATAAGTGGCCCAGACTTGTCTCCAGGGGTTCCATGGCAACGATTCTCAAAGTCAGACTTAAGGCCTAAGGAAATCAAAGAAAGTACAAAGGAATCAAAGATGAGGAACAACAGTGAGTCACCCCTGACTTTCACTACATCATACACATCATGGTTTTACATTAGAAGGCTAGTTTGTCAGCTAACACTTTCATTATTCATTCTTATCATTATTAAGCCATTTAATGTGAGTGAGCACGCAGTACATCACCTAAAGAATATATTGCTGTTTTAGGGACAGAGCTGTGCCATCACACACACTGACTCAAACCACTTGGACATATCAACCCCTGATTTAAACAATGACTGCTGAAACAACTTAGGAGAATGGGTAAAAATCTGACACTGTGGTTCCCCCTTAAAGAAAATGCGAACAAATGTTTTGAAATAGTAAAACCTAAAAACATCTGTAATGTCTGTGTTCACATATGACATTTTACTTTCAGTCAGATGATGACTGACTGAAATTTATTTTAACTCACATTTGAGTACAAATGCAGCATATTTCAATAGTGAGTCCATTCACCAGCTGCATTCGGGTATATGAACACAAAACATAAACTTCTTTAAATTGTGTATTCTCCTCCCCTGCGTATACACAATAACTTACTGTCACCCTGCCTCTGCAACAGAAACAAAAGTGCTTTGAGGCAGAACAATGTACCCTTGTTGTAGTCCAGTAGTCTGGCCAGCAGGGTCTCTCTCTCTGACTGCAGCTCTTTGCTGACAGTGGGACGTCTGATCAGCTCCTTATGCTTTTGAAACACCTGCAACAGCTGGATAACAGAGACACAGACAGACAGACACATGCAAAGGCACATACTGTAAGTTTCCACATCTACACACCCACACACAATGTTTTACAACTCAAGCTGAAGTAGTATGTTTCACTACCTGTTGTGGGTTATCCTGTACGTCAGCAATGTAGCTCTTGAGTCTGCCAGCAACCTCCTGCTCTGATGGAGCCATTAGGCGCTCAAACTGAGCCACAGCTGCTCTCCAAAGAGGCTACAATAAGCATACAGCAATCATACTTAAAGTCAAAGTGGGGTGTTTCATTCTTGCCAAAATTGACTGAACAAAAGGCACAACTTGAAAATAAAGAACCGTGGTTGCTTCTCTCCTTGAGCACAGGCTCAAAGTCAGATGAGAATGAAGAGGGTGGACAAATACCGCAGCCATCAACCAAGCCTGGACCCTGCAATCTGCACATAACACATACATACTTACAGTTTCCCAATACCAACCTCAGTGTAGGGGTTGTAATGCAGAGGGTTGAGTCCAGAGAAAGGTTCAAAAACACGATCAGAAGTCAGAGCCTGCTGCTTCCCTCCTGGCAGAAGACGAAGCAGTTTCTCATGAACCATACGCAGAGTTACCACCTGGTAGACAGAAATAGGGAGAGTGTATTCATATGTTATCTACACTTGAGGACAAAATTATTAGCCCCCCTATGAAAATGTCAGTCTTTTGAATGTATTTCCCAAGTGCTGTTAAACAGAGCAAAGAATTTTTAACACAGCTTTTTCAAACATCCTAGTTTTATTTTGGATGCTTGCATTATTGTACTTTTCACACAGAAATGAAA
>JAOXYL010000059.1:15338407-15356885 GCA_028564955.1 Terapon puta
TTCCATGCTCTGTAAAAAAAGCACTTGGGAAAATGAAAAAACTTTAAATTTCATTGGGGGGCTAATAATTTTGTCCTCAAGT
Organism: Terapon puta; assembly: GCA_028564955.1. NCBI lineage: Eukaryota > Metazoa > Chordata > Actinopteri > Centrarchiformes > Terapontidae > Terapon > Terapon puta. The sequence goes on from JAOXYL010000059.1 coordinate 15,338,490, forward strand.
GTATGTCCTTTCTTTTTTCCATTTTTGATTATCAGGCGCACAGAAGTTAACATGACTTCCAACTTGTGAATAACTTATTGGACCGTAGCACTAATCCTATAGTGCTGCATATGTAGGTATAATACACACAACATGGTTCCATATTAATATATAACATTCTAAAAATAGAGAAGTCCATAAGCGTAATAACCTAGCAAACGTCTGGGTCAAACCTCCAATGGAAAATGCTAACAGAGCAGATATTAAATGGTTCACACACTTTTCAGTCCACAAAAGGAAATGGTACAAATTATCATAAAGAGGAAAAAGGCATCTCTATCTAAGGCTACATGACTCTGGATTAACAATTCCCAAATCCAAGGGAGACCTGGCAAAAAAAAGCTTGCCAGGTCAGATGAGGTGTTAACAGCATCATAAATCCGTACCACAGATAAGCTATAGCCTAGATAGAGAAGTTAGTTTATCAAAGGCAATATCTCAAATGGAGGCCTCCATATTCTGCATTTCAAGACAAACATATGATTCAGATTAATAAGGCTGTCCCAAGGCTCATTTTAGCTTTTATGTAAAGATTAAAGCAAATGGATTAAATTCTACATTAATATGATGCTGAAAAGAGAGTACTATACATTTAAACTGTGTTGTATTAATGAGGAACTATTTTAAGGTGACTTGGAAAGTCATAAAATTATTTTAGCAGCCCTTTAAGATTTATATTTCCTTCCTAGACAAATATCAAATGGAAATTCCACTTCAGCGAGACAGTTTCTCCTTATGCAAACAAGCAGATACCAGGAAAGAACAAATAAAAGATATTTGCTAGTATATCACAAGCACTGAGAGTGATGCAACATTTGCACAACAATGTCAAGTGGAAAAAGAGAAACATTCACTGTTTAATAATTCTACTGTGAGTGTTTCTCTGGCACTGGATAAGTATCCTATCTTACCTCATCCAATCTTTTTGCAAGGCAATGAAGGGTTTGTGGGCAGTGCTTGTTTCCCTTCCAGGGATGGGGAGCGAATCTCTTCCACACCTGAGAAGAAAAGGCAAACTTATTTTCAGCATTTACCACAACCAAACAGATGATCCTTCTGGCTTTTCCCCCCGGATGGAGATGGATTTAATACCTGTCCAGTCAGATGCTCACAGGCTACCACCCATTGTTCACAAATGGCTGTGCCGATTCTCAGATTCTCTCTCATCGATACAAATGGCTCCTCAAAAATTTTAAGGCCACTCAGCTTCCTCTGCACATATCTTCCAAGGGCTCCACCTTGAGTTTTCACATGCACAAAAAAGTTTAATTATATTAATAAAATCCTGCAATTAGCAGCATTTCAACTCTGAATTATTGACAAACTGAATTCTGTATATTAGTAGGTACTGTGTAGTGCAGAGTTCCTCGGAAAACAAAGTCAGTTTCATTTCCCAAAAGACGTACATTTCATGAACACCCAGAGGAGTTAAATGATCTTGGTGACATAAAAGTATTGACGCACGCAGCATCTTAAAAACAACATCAGCAAATATTTGTTTTCATTTCCTGGTTTTGGTTTTTGCACATATGTTGGAGAGAGAATCCCACCGATAATGTCCATGAGTCGGACCATCCGAGTCTCTGGATAAGGCTCAAAATCGGTCTGCCTCCAGACATCATCCAGAATGTCTCGGCTCTGTTCCACCAAATCCGCAACATCAGACATAGACAAGCCATCAAGACCACCAAACTCCTAGTGGAAAGAAAGAGACACATACTGTAGTTTGGTGTGATAGTTTTAGCTTTCAGTTTTCTCCCACTTCCCTAGCTGTTATTTGAGATAGAATTTTCTAGAGCATTTAGCACCGTTTAAAACACAAATGTTTTTTGTTTTGTTTTTAAAAAAAAAAACAATCTTCTTTGTGAAGTTTGAATTCATACCTTTTGTATGGGTTTAAATTGTTCTGTGATATGAGTAGCCCGTTCTCTCACACTGTTCTTCTCAGCAGAGTTGGAAAGATCGGCCCAGAACTGGAATTCATCAGTGGGGGTCAGGATGCCTGCACAGAGTGTAAAAAAAATTGACTATATTGTATGAAAAGAGAGAGTTGTTTTTTTGCTTTGTTTTTTTAAACCAAACAATCTTCTTTGTGAAGTGAACAGATGCAACGCATGTTAAGCAGTATTAACTCCTCCTGATAGGTCACACTATGAGATGGATAAAAATTATTTTCCTCTGCAAACATTAGTCTAATACAGTACAGTATACCATCTTAAGCTTAAGGTTTAAAGGTCAGTAATATTCAAAGGCAGTTGTTTATTAAAGTTGAGCTGGTTACTACAGCTTCCAGCAGTAAAGATTAACTTCCTAAAATATAAAATCACTTTGTGTTCTCTCTGCAAAATTACATTTCTGCATACCAAGGACATCTTCCTCTGTGCGACCCTTCTTGACAGAGGGTTGTGCTCCAGACTGGCGGACCACTGAGCCCAGGCCAAGCTCAAGCTCACTCAACAGACTTGCCAGCTTAGGGTCAAATGCTGACCGCCACCGCTCATCCTAAAGAGAGAGAGAGAAAAAAGAGACATTTTCAAGTTTTAGCCCAAAATAGTCCTGTTCTCTGCTCCAGCCTTATTTCAGAAGCTTTAGGGAAAAATCATTTAAATGTATTTATGTATATACTGTATGATAAAGGTATTATAATATTTATTTACAATAATTTATTTTCCAGCTCTCTCAAGTCCTTTATACTTCACAATCTAATAGTCAATTTACTACAAATAAAGAAGTTTTGACTTATGCTAACTTGACTGTTCTAATTGGTAGCTTCAGAAATATTAAATTCTCATGTTTTGCTTTCCTTTTTGTTGGCTCCATGGACTCCTTAAACACACAGGACCAGGCTCACCTTCAGCAGCACAGGTGCAAAAACTTGTCTCACAGCCTGGTAGAGGGTGTTGATGGGAGATTCCAGCATGGAGGACACGAGGACGCTCCGGTGAAGGTTGTCCTCGGTGATCACTGTGGGGTGCAGCTTGAAGAACACCAACACCTTCTCTCTGCTGTCCCCGGACGTTTCAATCTGATATGTTTAAAAAGAAAAGTCAACATACAGTGCTTAAGTGTTGCTGTTTTGAGGATGATGCACAGATAAAAGTGCATGCCCTGCACATATATCAGGTAAGTCGTTTGACATGTATGGTGAAAACCATTCAAATAAATGCCACATTGAATTACTGACCAGGGGTTCATTCAATAATATCACTTGATATCTTTACCACAGAGCTTTTCCAGGAGTAATGTGTCCTTTCTGTGGTGTTTGACTAATTATCTTAATAACCAATGATGATTTCGGTTGGAAACTTGCTTGCTTTATGAGCCCGTAGGCAGGTCTATTTTTTTTTTTAAATATATCGTTCCACATTAGAAAACATTGTGACAACAATAATCCTTCAAACATTTGCATTACCGTATTTGACAGGTGAAAGTCACTGTCATGTCTGCTGACAGACAGGACAAACTCATTCCCATCATCCAAGAAGTTATTGAGCTCTGGGCTGTCGGCCAGGGACGACGGAAGATTCACCCCATAAAAGTTTCCAGTTGTGGTCAGGATGAACTTTTTGCGAGCGTCATCCGAACCAGGGGGCATCTTTCAGCTGCAACAGTGTGACCGATGCTGAGGAAGTTGAAGAGTACAAAGCAAAACACTGTAAAGGGCAACTATAGGAGGGATTTCACTTAATGATGGCCTCTAACAAAGTGCCCTTAGCTACGTCTCGTTTTATGCAGGTTATCTAGACTTAATACACTTTTACTGCCTCATTTAAATAATAAAACTAGACAAGCTGATGCATCAGGGTCAGTCTCAGTTAGAGCCCATTAGTTCCCATTAATGGTCAAATTTGAGTTAAATCCACTGTTGAAACAAAGAAATATACCAGACTAGTCTTGCCAATATGCCCAAATAAGTTACTGATAGTTGTTTTGCCTGAAAATGTTGTTAGGGTACATTTAAAGAAGAGCTACCATCCTGACAACTTCGCTAAGCTGTTAGCTGCTATTTTAAACGCGCGATCGCTGAAACAACGTTGGTTTATTAAAAAATCAGTCTTCAATCACAGTCCTCTCTATTCAAGCAGCTTCTCCTACTCGAAATTAAAGGTCTAAAGCGATGTTTGCTAAGTTATGGTGCAGCTAAGCGACGGCTACAGGAGAGCAGATGGCATCAGACTGCTAGCTAACATTAGCTAACCTCCTCATCTGTGTGTAAAAGTTACGCGTTTTAGCATGCTGCCTGCTCTTTAGCATGATCGCGACCTTGGTTTCATACCGTTTTTGCCTTCAAATGTTTACCCTTGGAGATTTAGGAGACTTCATTCATGGGCTGAAGCTGTAGCTAGCTGTTGCTCGTGCGCTTCAGGATTATGCTTGCGTGGTTACCACGTAGCAACCACGTTCTTTTGTGCGGTACGACGCGGCAGAACGAGCGTCCTACGCAACGTACTTACGCCATTTACGTAGTACACAGTAGTAAATCTGATATTCAAATCTGTTGGCTTCTCTCCATGCAGTTTACTCACACACGGCCTAGACAGTGAAACTTGAGCCTGCGTGTCATCACTACTGTTGTCAGACAAAACAATAATTCAGCCGGCAGCATTTCACAACCACAGCTCCCATTAGATTCAAGCTTCTTGCCACGGATGGTCATAGCGTGTCTTACAAATGGGCTAACATGTTATACAGCTCACATGTGGTGTGCACTGTCTAAGTCAAAGTCATGTTTAGATCACCACTTTGAGAGCAGATCTCAGTTCTGTACTGATACAGTGTCTCTTTGATATGAAAAGCTTGGAGCGTATTTGTGAATATTTGTAAACCACATTTGTGTCGAATGAACATTCGGTAGACCTCCTTCACAACATCCTGCTGTGAGTTCATTTATTTTAACAAACCATGTGAATCTGCAATAGTTTTCTTGAATCTAGGGTTTGACCAAAGGGTCAACCAGTGCTGAGATAATAAGGAAGGACCTACTTTAAGACCTTTATCACATCTAACACCCGCTTTCTAAATGAGCAATCCTATGTTTCAAAAAAGGAACAATTAAAAAAATGAAACAAAACCCAAGCCCTAACCATAAAACACACAGGGGCTTTTGATGTCACTAAAGGTCAGGGAATCCTGGGCTTTCCCAAGTCAGTGATGCTGGAGGGTCGTCCCATCTAATATTTTGTTGCATGCAAGTTTTTCGGCATCTATCCCAAAGTTAAGTTTCACATAACAGAGTGAGGTCTTTATGACACTTGTCAAGCTTTATGATCAGGAACTGAATGATCTATCAAATGTTATGTAAATGTAAGTTTTACGTAAAAGTCTGCAAAGTATTTATTCAGCTCACAGTTACGCACAAGTAAAAAAAAAAAAAAAAAAAACATGCAGAGATTCCATTAATGTGTAACCAGAGTTTCATTTCTGTCACTGACCTTATACAGACAGGACGGAAACTCTGTTGTCACACCGTGTCCTCACACTCATCTGCATGTTTATAGAGTACCAATAACACAGACAACCATCGCTTCCTGTACTACTCTTAAAACAGCCTTGAAACACATAATTGCTCTTGAAACTTGTTTGAACCAGACTTCAGAGTGAATTGTATTCCCACAGTGGCAGACTGGTCCAAAAAAAACCAAAGCTTTATATTTTCCTGTAAAACTGGGTTTTATCATGTATATTGTGCCTTTGTTTCATCTTTCAGATAAAGTGGTATAAAAAAAAAAAGCTGGTCATTTTGAGTTGTAAAATCCCCCAGACTGATGAGAAGTGATTTGTTTATTGACTGTTTTAGGGATGTGGTAATGATCGCAGAGCCTTTCCTCCCACATAACCCACCCACTTGCCAACACATTCCTGTTCACACCTTAACAAGGCCGTGTGTAAAGGAGACTGCGAGCCTTAACATTATATTACACAATAGGTCTCCTGTAATAACTTGTCAACAAAAGTATGCAAGGTGTTGATTTCACTGTTGGGTTTAAAACTTATCGTGTTGATATCCTTAATACCTACTGTGAGTCAAGGACAAGGAGTCAAGTGAGGAGGAGGCTCCAATTTCTGGGCAGTCTTTTCAGATTTACCAAGGATATACATGGAAAATCCCAGGGATTCCTTGTTGAGTGAACAGCACCCCTACACCACCACCACCCCCAACACGCATGCACACACAAACACACACACACACACAAACACACATTGATCTGTTCTATATACTGCAGGTTTTTTGGCTATAATCCAAAAACGTATTAGTCATGGTCAGGGTATTCCCCTGGATTACACCCTTTTCCAGAATGGGAGCCATTGTTTCACATAGAGAATCTCACTGAGCTAACACTGGGTGACATGCCAGTCACTGTGATTTGATTAAAATCAGCATTAGTGCATTAAGAGATCCTATCCAGTTCTTATATTACTTTATAACTAACAACTGTGTTTGAATGGCAATTAAAAGGAAAAAGCCAGGTAATAAAAAGTAAATTATTATAGCACTTTTTATAATATTTGTCAGTAGATGCAATGTTATTATAGTAAAAGTCAAATTAAAGCTGCTGGGATATATTTCACAATGATGGCCCTGGCATGACTATTTCTGGCAGATAGATTGACTGACAAAAAGAAAAAAAAAACAGAAGTGAAAGGATGTTCTATAAAATGTGGGAGAAGAACAAAGAATAAAACCATTATGTGAAAGACTGTGGTTAGAAGCAGAGGTGTTATGAGAAGGAGAAAACCAGCTGTCGGAATAAACTGTTCATTTTTGAGAAAACAGCACACCAGCTGTATCTAAGAAACAAAGTGTCAAACACAGGTCACTTTACCCAAAAAACCACAGTTCACAATAATCCATTGTACATTCAAATACACTTAAACTCACAGACACTGATCTTCATAGATTAACCATCATTTTGAAAAATGCATTCTCCTCCTGTATTCATCTTATCCTCAGATTAGTCACTGGATCCAACAATCGCAGCAGGCATATGGGGCAAGAGGACAGGTGCACCCACAGTGATGTTTCGTAAAAATCTGATGATGTGTCCAATGTTGTTGTTTGGTCAACTGGCATTAAACACATTTTATGTCACCTAAAAAATATCACTCCAGCTTAGAAAATGAAATTTTAAGGATATTGGCTCGGATGGATAAACAAACTGTGCATTGGTTACATTCACATCTGCAGAGAGACAGAATATTTATTGATTTATTATCCTGTTAACTATTGCTCTCAACTCTCACCACTCATCTCAGAAAAAAAAACTGTTAACTGAAATCCAAAGGTTTTTATCAGTAAGGAAACTCACTGTCTCCACTTTCACTGTAGTGTATTGGAATGGCTCAACTGGTCATTGGATTTGGGTACCACACACGCACACATGCACACACACACACACACACACACACACACACACACACATGCACACACACACACAGAATGCTGGAATGTATAGTTGCTCTGGTTTTTTAATAAGGGCAATTTGAGTTATTAGGTTTATGATCTAGCATGCATTTTTTTTTGTTTTTACTTTTATTTTTCTTTTGTGATAATGGATAATGGATTACCGTGATCTCCCGAAATAATTCACATCACACTGCCAGACGACACCAGAGTTAGTTAGCAAACAAGGAAGTGCATCAAGCTCTCTGATCTCTTCTCTCACATCCACTTCATGAGTGTTATACGCATGTGCGTGCACACATGCCCACCCTCCAACCCATGTGATTCAGTTCTTCAAGCTGATCAACGGTAGGTTGGATTATACAAGCTAAATCTCAACTAAACAAACATCAATTACATATATAGCATTTATTATAGTATTATTAATACTCCTAATTTTAAAGTAATAAAGGACGGTGTTCAGTGAGTGACGTGAGGTTGTTAATCACAGTTTGATGACTGTATGTGGTGTGACCAAAAAAGATTTAGTCAAATGACTCATATGGCTCCACCCATGAGAGCCTATCTTCTTTGAATGAAGAAGGAAGTCCCTCTCCCAGTTTCTCTTAGATCACGCAGAGAACACGACACAGCGCACGATGGTAAGAACCTGCTTTTCCTCTTTCTCTTTTCTTGTCTCTGTTGAAAACAACCAGTTTTATTGCTGTGATAAAGTCTTCTATTTTTCTGTCATGTTGATGTCAAACAGGAAGAGACTTTCTTTCCTGCATTAACATGCTTTTCTGTATGAAAAAAATACGGGAAGTGTCAGTGAGTAGCAGCCTGTCAGTGTAGTAGCTGTGTGTGAGTGTGTAGATGTGTGTGTGGGCTTCTCAAAATCAAAACCTCAGGAAGTTCTTAATGCTCAAAAATAGTTTTAGTTGCTAGATTACAGTATGCACCACAAGTAGTACCCATAAAAATTCAGTTTTAGCCACAAGTAAACATCTGCCGATTTTATGAAATGTGCTCCTGAAGTAAAATAACCTGGACAATCACACAGCATTGTGTGTGTAACTTGAACTGAGAGAAGAGTGCCTCCTCAGTGTATGTGTAATCGCGGTTGTATGTGAAGATACATTTATTGATTTCATGCATGGCTGGTTGTGTTGAGGCTATAATGGCGACTGTGACAACGATAGAAGATAAATATATCTCAGGAATGGGAAATTTGATTATGAAACAGTTATCCGGTATATATGACACAATCAAGATCTAACCAAGTAACTTAATTCATCATCTGAGGAGTCCTAAATAACTGAAAAGACAGAAAGGAAATAGAAAGTCAGCTTGTGATTTGTATTTCTATACTGACAACACCTCAGCTGTGTAGGAGCAACGACTAAACCACTGACCTCAGTTTAAAGTGAGAGTTTCACCTTGCGTTTTTTTTTTTTTTTTTACAAGGTGTTCTATTTCTTACCTACGCTCGGTATCAGACAGGCTTGACATGTTTGTTTTCTTGAAACATTGCAGTGGTAAATCATTACGTCACATGGGAATCCCCACAGCAATAAAGCCTCATTGTTTAAATTTTTGATAACTACTGTAACTGCCGAGGCGAAAATAACTAAAAGCACTTGCAGCTGAAGAGGGCACACACTAAGATTTACACAGGCTGACTCATAAGACACAGCCAGTCATAACACAACTCTCTATAGTTTTATTTATTATTATCTTAAGTTCACTTACTTGTCTTGCATGCCGTAACATGCCATTACTGTGACCTCAAAAAACATGTGACAGCAAGAAAGTACAGGAACTATAAATTCCATATTCACAAAGGGGCCTTTCAAAACTGTGTTGTGCAATACAATTCACAGATTTAATTCAACATCTCTCACACCTAAGAAGAAAGATCAGCATAAGCTCTCAGAAAGACAATACTTACCACAAGGTCAATGATAGGGAAAATTGATTCAGAAATATTACATAAGTGGTATTTTATTCATGTAGAAGGAGAATTAGAAATGATGCCTTTGGTTAATCTCAGTCCCATAATAAATCAAATATTCCATAGTTATTAATATCACTTTCGCAATCCATCTGGTATCACTTTTCCTGAAACTCAGAGCAGCACATACAGCCCTCAGGTCTTTATATGGCCCTTGGGAATTCCCTAAGAAGTGGTTTCTGGTGAGGGCTGCTGCCATGAAGACAACTCAGAATGAAGAAAAGTGTACGCAGGGGTGCTTTCCCTAGAGATTCTTTTTTGTACTATGGTTATTTTTCATGCCAAGTATTCAATATTCTTTAAATTTGTGTCCAAGCTTTCAACACAAAGACAGTGAGAGCAGCCTGTGTAATTTCTAGACTGTGTATGGGCAGTATGAGTAAAACAAGTCCAGGTGCCAAAGGTGACAAGGCGTGTGATGCATTTTGGTTGGCAGACACCTTCACAGTTGCTTTCATTATGCCATACCCTATAACTAAAACAATTCAGCTGTTTTTTCCCTGGGGACTTTCTGATCGCTTAGCTCTATCTGGGGATTGGCTTTTAAAAACAATCTTTTTTCCTTGAAGGAAATTTAGACCACATACAAACATGAAGTGGCTGAAATTATTCAGAACTGTAAGTGACATTTGCAGCACTTAAACATACACTAATAGAAAACTAGTAGGAAATGTCTGAAGTGTGATGGCAGATTCCCCAAGAAGATACAGGAATACACTCCTCTGCACAGTGACTGCCAGAAACAGGCTTTCACTCATACTACTCATTGGGACTTTCCTCTGGCTTGGTGTCTGTTGGAAACTTTTTTTTTGGATGTGTTTTTTTAGGATGAGAAAAATCATTGTCCCTCTCAAGACTGACTTTGACAGGCCACACAATTTTGTGTGCATTTAGATTCAGAGTGATTATTGCACATCTTGTCACAAAAACACACGTTCCTAAAACAAGACTGTTTCCAGTAATGACTGAGTGCAAGTGTGTAAATACAAATGAATAAGAGGCGTGGGTACGGTTGTGCTGTTTGCTATTATACCACATCTGTGTGGTGAAAAACAGGACCAAGGTTGGGTTTATGAAAATGTTGAAATCACTTGTTCACAAGTTAATCACTTGCTAATTTAGGATTAATGACTCACTAATCTAATTCACAAAACATCACAGGCCATTTTTGATTGTGTCTTCCTGATCAATATCAGTGTGAATTAAAAGATATACAACTGAATAAAAAACTATTTTTATCTTTTCAACAGGCATCTCGTTGCAAGACACAGTATTTTCTGTAAGTACCCCTGTCATGATCTATTATATCCATATGGTTTTGAACGTCTTGTTGTTTTCAACACCGACTCACTTACTTTGAAATAATCTGCAGCCTGCCATATATCATGTCTGCAAAGAGTTATGACAATGGTACACATGCACCCGTCAGCAAGAATTTTAATCTGGGTGGGTGTGCTAGGATGCTTTCCTAAGAACAGTCTGTGATGTGGTCATGGAAACTGGTAATACTGTGGTTCATCTGAATGTCACTGTCAAGACACTGCACACTTCCTGATTCAAATGCTCTGCCATACTGAACGATCAAAGTACTCTTACCGTAAGTCACCCACGAAAGATTTGCCTATAAACATCTAAAAACAGCCTTTCAACTTTAATTAGTAGGACGTTATTTAAAAATAACTTTTAATCATATTTTCTGTAACTCTCACTATGTCCTGACAGTAGAACATGAGACAGATACTATGTAAAAAAAAGAAAAAAAAGAAAAAAAAAAGCAGACTCCTTCCCCTCCACCTGCTGCCTCTAAGGCCATTTGACAAGAATCAGAACAGAGGATCTGACAGAGCTTCAGTCACCGCTCCTGTGCACACACCGCTCCACCGCTCATGTGCCAAATCGGAGCGGATGTAATAGCAGACAGACAACAACTGATGACTGAGCAATGGGACAGCAACAGTTCACATGAAATATAAAAAGAAAGTTTTATGCAGAGTAATGCTGCTTTGGAGGTGACCTGATGCGTAATGTAGGGAAAGGGGAGGGTGCTGAAACCTGTTGTTGCTCGAATTTAAAGGTACTCTTGATTGTTAAGATTAGGAGAGTCTTGCACTTCAGTGCCTCTTAGTCTCTGTTGTTATTAAGTTTTAAATTGTACTACTGCCAAACTAATCCAGTAGTTACTTCAACGTAAAGCTGTAAACCTAACAATACGCATGTGTACCCGCACATGGAGGAACTAAGGTAATCAGTTACACTATCACCGGGCTTGGGGCCAGGGAACTTTTACAGCATTGTTTGCGCTATGATGATGTATTTGTGGTGGAATGTTGTTGTGATGTCCCTGAATTACCTATATGCCTATGTAATTAATCAGTCATTTTACCTCTTGTCTTCCAAGAAAAAAAATGCTGGTTCTCCACTTGCTGACCCAAGTTTTGATGATGACATCGCACCGTTCGGTCACAGGTGAGTTGTTCCTCTACATGGACGATAAGCAAAACAACTGGTGATATCACACCAGTATGCTTGGTTGCACATGAATAAAGCAAATTCGTATTATAACACATACTAGCAGAGTTGAAGCTCCGTTTATTTAAAATAACTGCATATAATGTAACACGTTCACCAGCAGAGAATAGAAACTTGGAATAGAAATTAACTGAGATAAGTATACAAGTTTAGATAACAGAAAAGTAAGAATTACATAAGCTACATTAAGAACAGAATAAAAAATAAAATATAAACAAACAGGAGCCAAAATGACAAAGTTAAGTCATTTTGCAGTTTTAAAATGGACTAAAGCTTTCATCAAAAGAGTCCACACATAAGATGACAATCAAAAGCAAAACTTAGCTCACTGTAGCATCATCAATATCGTGACATTTAGTATGCAAAGTATGACAGAGGCCCTGCTAGTATTTTAAAAAAAAAACAAAAGGCAAATGGACAGAAGGGGAACTGAAATCAATTTAGTACGTCACTGTGAATCAGAGCTCTCAAAACAAAAATCCCTGACCTTCACACCCACACACAGCCTAAAGTAAAGCCTGGAGCTCAGACTATAATGCTTATGCTAATTTCACGTTTATGATAAAGGTGGAAAATCCTTTCATGAATGCTTTAACTGTCTGACAACATAGCAAATCTTTACTTGTAATACAGTGAACTTTTCTACCCACACCTCCATTTCAGCAGCTAATTCATTGTGCATTACTTTCATGACGCACTTGCTACTAAGTAAGACAATCAGGACATTATTAGAGCTGATGATAGACATAGTGTGCGACATAACTCACTGCAATTACAGACAATATATTCCTGATTTTGAATATGCACCATGTCTTGCATCATTTTCTCCTATAAGACAGTTTTATTGTGTTACATGGAAGGTATCACAGCATGCTCTAACCTTTTACTCATGCTTACTTTTCTTTTCCAGAAGGTACCACTCAGCTCAAAGGCGAGCTTGGTGGAGACGTGACCTTCCACTGTCCCATTGACAGAGACAAGCAGATTCGATTTTTCTACCTTCAGAGGGGTGATACATTTGTCAATGGCTTCCATAGTTCAGAGTCTTCACAAGACACCAAGACATGGGAGAACACCAAACTGACCGACAACAAGACAGCAGTGCACATGTACAATCTGAACGTATCACACAGTGGTGACTATGAATGCCATATCCAGTATGAACAAGATGCACGGCCTGAAACATACAGCATCTATCTCACTCTCACAGGTAAGAGTGTAACCTCTAAATCTGTATTTATTGTGTATGTTGTATATATATCGTTTCAGTTTTCGTGTGATAGGAGTTCCAACACTGGTGTAAAAATACTGCACATACTGCATTAGAATAATTATATTAATTGAATTGTCCGCATCTGTAGCTCTTTTATAAGGTCATAGGTGACTAATGGTTTTTCAAGAACATGAAAATCTAAACATCTTAAATATGATGATTTGATGTTCAGGAGGACAAAAGTAAAGATGTCAAAAGAACAAAATCCATGTGTGGATTAACGCTTTTCAGACTCTCATTAAATAGGTGAAATCACACAAGCTAGAGCTATAGTGCTGCAGAATTAATTTTTAAATATTTTCTATTTGTTGGTGGGTTTTATTTATTGGTGGGCTTTGGGAAAATCCTTTGGATCAGAAGGGGCATGATGCTTCATGACCAGTTTCTGCAACCTTGGCATACTGAAGATACAGGTACGACCAACTACCTGACAGTGCTCTTCTTCTTTTCTGTCTCTCTCCCAGGGAAGTACACCAAGCCTGAAGTGACCCAGGATTGCGATGACAAAATCTCGAGTTGCACGGTGAGGTGTTTCTTTCATGGCGGTTACCCGCGGTTACCCCAGGTGACATGGACCAAGGCTGGGAATAGCTGTCGGATCTGCGAACCTGTCAACAGCAGTGAATTAGAAGATCCAGACACCAAGACGTTCAACATCTCCAGCACGATGCACATCAACTGCTCCAATGGAGAGCTGAAGTTGCTCAGCTGCTCCATAGGCAATGCCACGTCAGATCCGTTCTCAGTCTGTGAGTATTAAACTGAAAAAAGACAAGTCCCTTTGGTTTCTTCACTAAAAGCAGTTTTCTTTCAAACCCCGGGCAAGTTTTGGGAAGTGTGAAAGGCAACAGAAACCCCTTGACATAGATCTCTTTTGATGGGCAATTTTAAGGGAATGTGTGAGGGAATTTCTTTTACATCCCATGCAGTATTGCACGCAGCAATGTTTGACTGTTTTAAAAGTTTGTGTTTCTATCTATCTGCATCTAGTATCTGTATCTGTCCTACACTACCATGTGTAGTGTATCGCATTAGTGATATATATATATACATTTTTGTGACACACACTTTAAAGTCAATCATGCCGAACTGCCCTTCTTTTTGTTGTACTGCATCTTAATTTATGACAAATACAAATTAGCACATTTGTTGCTTGTTGCTGCCATGGTAGTCTATTACACATGCTCGTGTGTATATGTGTATAAAGTGTTATATTAATCCACAGCCAAAAATAGTCCCCAACAAATTATTCAATTTACTTTTGTTTGTGTAACATCTGACAAAACTACAAATGTGCTTCTTTAGATGGAGCAACAAATAGTTTTGTCCATTTGGCCAGTGAGTGACAGGGCATGGAAATACTGAAACTAACACATTGTCCGTTTTGGTCTTTGGATGGGATGTGAAAACTATACAAAAATATATAACTTTTTGCCACCCTTATGCTTTAAACTCATTTGTCCCTGTTCACGTTTTGACAGTCAACATTTGCCCTTATCTGCAGGTACCCCTAAGACCCCTCCTCCTGGTTATGTCACAATAGCCATCTGTGTCGTGGTGTTTATCACTTTCATAGTGGCATGTCTACTATGGTGGAAATGCAAGACAAGACAGAGAAGTAAGGATAAAACTTTGATTTCTAACAATGTAGCTGTTCTACACACAGTTGATAATCCGTTTGTAAGAAAAATCTTTGATGCCAGTTTGAATGACTCTACTGTAATGGGCAACGACTCACAGCAGTTTCTCTGTTCCTTTTCCGGTAGCAGCGCCTGTAGAGAAGGACTCAGAGTAAGTAAATAACTAATTCACACTCTTTGCTACATTTAAACACTCACAATACTTCACATACTAATCACAGCACTGCAAAATGCAAACTGGCACAGCATGGCAGTAATGAAGAAAGACTATAAATCATCCTCAAAGTATTCTTTGTAGTTTGTAATGTACAATGTAATCTGTAATGTAGTCACATGGCTCACATTTTTAACAGTACTACCTTAACCACTGACGTTATTCCTCATTTTTAATGTCTCAATCTTCCATTTTTTCCCATTTTCTCCAGGGAGGCAATAACAATGGTGGCCATGGCTGAAGAGAGCAAAGAAGATGGATCTTGAGTGCTGAACTGGTCTGGAAATCGTTCTGGAATCTAGAACTAAAACTGTACGTCACTCAAATGTGTGATACATCGTGACTGGCTGGCTACATCCCAGCAGAAATGGCCGGTGGTCACAGGAGTCAGTGACTGGAAAAGCACTGCGTGCTGTCAACATTTCATTGACACCTGTGACTGTTTGAGGAAGTGTTCATAATGAGTATCCTTTTACAGGAGAAGTACAGTGCGTCATTTGACCAACAGTGGCTTACTTCTCAAAGTGAGCTGCTTTTCCACTGTTTTTGGTGAAATTACACACCGGAAAACACTGTCTGAAGGAAACACTTCCTTGTACTGTGAGCACTGAAATCAAAATGCACATAAGATGTATTTAAAGTTTTGATAAAAATATCTATTTTATTGTTACACTGAGCTCTTTGTGGAGAAGTGGCATCTGCTATACAGTTCAGTTACTCCTTTGTTAATATATTACTGTTGCACTTTAGAATTACCGTGCATTTTTATGAAGTGTACAATACAGGGCTACAATATTTTCACTTTCTTTATTGTTGATTTCTTTTTGTATTTAAAAGAACACAATAAAACAGTCAGTATCAGTTAGAAAGTGATAAAATGGACTGTAGTTTCCTCATTTGGGTCCAGGGTCATAGACTTTATTTAATTTTGATCAGAGTCAGAAATGATAGGTAGCAGAAAGCTGTGAATAATATGCGTCCGTGCAGAAAAGATGGGCGTCTGTTTGCACATGAATTTGTTTTCATTTAGCTCTTCCAGGAAATTTAAAAAATCCAGCTGTAAGGTGCAATATTGAATACAAAGGGAAGGAGGTTTTTTTTTTTTTTTTTTGCCGTTGAGCTAACAAATAATATTTTGGCCTTCTTCACGTCTCCATTTTCTTCCTCAAGGAACTCTTTCTATGTTTACCTCTCTGTGTTCCGTTTTGCTACATATTTATTTTGTTTGATTTTATTTTTCTGTGTCAAAAAGTATATCATTTACCCTGTTTACATTATTTTGGGTAAGGAGAACTTGTTTTATTCTGCCTTGCTCAGAATTGGCAAACAATCCCGAAGGGCTGCTTTCATTTCTTGTATCTGAACAGCACAAGTCTGGCTTCTGTGACTTTGTCCTGTTTGTTTGTTGTTTCACATAAACGTCCTTGTCCTGATTGTATCTCATCAGTCTTTGCCACTGAAACGTAAAATGAATAAAACTTTTGTATTTAATGTTTATTGTGTCATGCAAAGGACTATGCTTACCTGTCGCTCATTTCACTATATGGTCAGAATATGTTATTTGAACAGTATTTACAGTTCCTGAATTTAAACTGTTTAAGAGGCTTGATTGGAGTTCTTAGTCGTAGAAAAAGGTTTACCCCAACATTTTTCTGGGTTGCGATGTAGTTTCATTGCCACTAGATGTAGTACTAGCACCACAGAGACGAGACAAATCCCCTCCTGTCACGGCTGACTGGCCTGGTTGGTGCTGTGTATGCTAAATATCAGAATAGAACTGTGAAGCACCACATCCACGAGTCCGATCCCATTTGTCATCTAGACTGCAATTTCAACTTCAAAATAGAATTGGTGCATTCAATACACAGCGTACAGTCAAAGCAACGCGAGCGCCGTCCTCTTAAACATAATGTCTCTCTGACCTCAGTTTGGTCACCTGCCAGGAGAAGATGAGTAACCGCTGCTTAGTGAAAGAGACAAGTGAAAAGTGAAAAGAGACAAGAAATATGAGCAGGAAAAAAGGAAGGCTAGATTGTGGACTATATGTGAGGTGACATCAGAGGATGGATTGAGAGGAGATGTTCGTAACAGCTCCCACCACCCCAAAAAACGCCTCTCTGGATGTCCCCCCTGCTCTTTCTCTCTCTCTTTCTCTCTTTCTCTCTCTCTCTCTCTCTCTCTCTTTCTGTCTCTAAGCATTTTATTCTTCCACAGCACACCTCTGCCTCTCCTCCTCGCTTGCTTTCTCCCCGTCTCATGAGTCACTGTGACAGGCTGTCAGTCCACCCCTCTGCCCCGTGTTTACATTGGGCAGCAGAGCAGCACCAGGCTGGTTGCACTTCAGGAATGTAACCCCCAAGGTCCCTGCCCCCCCCCCCCTCTCTCTTTTATTCCCTCATTGCACAGATTCTCTTCTTCTCCTCACTTTCCGTCTTCCATCATTTCCCTTCCCTTCCGCTCCTCTCCTCCCCCTAATTATCCTCCTCTCTGCCCCATCAGTGCTCCCCCTAACCCCTCCTCCCTCCCACAAGAGCCCTTCCTCTCCTTCTGCCACCTTTCTCTCCTCTTGTCTTGCCCACCCTTTCTCTCCTCTGAACCTCCACTCCCCTTCTCCATTGCCTTTTTCTATCCCCTCTTTAAAATTCAGTGAGCATTGTCCAAGCTCATGAGCACCCCCCCTCCCCTTCTCCGTTCCCCTGTCATCATCCCCTCACCTCCCACCTCTCCCCATCTCTCTGTCCTCCCTCCCTCATTCCTCTGCTGTCTAACCCAAACAAACCAGGGAGGACTTTCCTCTGTGGTGGCTGCAGGAGAAACACACCACATGTCAGACTCGGTTTAAACATAAACATCGGCCAATTTGAGGTACTGGAAAAGGATATGAGGCGCTTAAGTTCGACATGAGATAGAGCTACTATTATGAAATCTTAACGCCAAAACTCACCACTGGATACACAAAAATCAGAGCAGAGCACTTTATATTTTGGTGTATGTTGGCGAAAGCACATGTTTTTGGAAAGGGGCAACTGAATCACAGAAAGACCAAAACCAGTGTACTCAACAGAATGAGACCGCTATGAGGGGCGTCTTGGGTTTTCTAGGGTTTTTATTCTTATAGATGACTAAAATTCAGTATAGAGAATGTGAGAATATGCAACTCTGAACTTGAGCCCACACTTTGTTTCCAAATGGATCTTTAGAGACACATTAAGAGTCAAGTAAAGTAGATGTAATAATTATTAACACTCTAAGCAGTCTGTTCTGTTTTCCAGTGGCCTACCAGAGTGTGTAATCTCCTGCTTAATG